>CAJNIZ010043628.1:44530-55110 GCA_905231905.1 Symbiodinium pilosum | reverse complement strand
CGGCCCCCTTACATCCACAGGGGCCGGTCGCAGCAGACGGGCCGGAAGGCGTCTGCGGACCGTTAGGCGAAGGCCGGAAGGCGAGCCGTAGGTCCTGGACCAGAAGGTCCACGCGGCAATCGAAAATGCCGCTTTTCAGTCAGCGTAATGATAGCCGTAACCCAGCAGCATTGTGCGAGCACGCCTGCCATCCCGCTCCCATCTGTTGCGCACGTGAGGGAGTCCATCTGGAATTGTGACAGAGGGGGTACTCGGTCGCGGCCTTTCGCAGTGGGGGCTGTATCGCTCCACTGTCGGCGGTGGGCCCGACCTGAGGAGGTCGCTTTTCAACACCAGCACACCTCACCCGCTCAGAGGTCGGTACCTCAACAAATACCAATTGAAACAAGGAAGGGAAAGAAAAAAAATTACGCCCTGGCGAGATGTCGTGCATGGGCGCGCCCTGAAGGCCTAACCTTCCAAACCCCTGCTAACACGGAAGAGGTGACTGGAAGGGTTGGCGTAGCCGGCCTCCCCGAAAAAGAAAAGAAAACAAGGTGAAACCCGTTGGAACGACGCAGCGACACAGCTTAGCAAAAACCCAGTGAAACTTACGGAACCGTACATACAAATTTAGCGGCTCTTTTCAAACAAGAGGGAATAGGCCATAGCCTGAGCCAGAGACGGCCTGATGCGCACCCCACAAAGGGCCACACCCCGAGGCACTTTAAGTTTCAATTCCAGAACGGCCCTTGCATCGAGGCAGCGACTAAGGCTTTTGCAAGTTCAGTGAACAAACAGAAGTGTGCCGTTTGCGAGCAACAGCTTTGCGGAGGCCGTCAAATTCAAGCAAGTTTGTGTCTGCCAGTTTTCTGAAATTGTCTACGAGGTAAGCTGAGTTTGGGCTACGAGGAACCAGTCACTTGATCATGTTGTCTCTAAATTGTTTTGATGATGATGGTGGCTTTACTGTTTTGCCTGTTGTTTCCGATCACTTTGACTGCAGGCCTCAGCATATGAGTAATCAGTCGAGCCGGCTTGTGTTGTCTTGACGTACTCACACTGGGGGTTTTGTCCGCATTTACGCTCCTCGTTATTTTGACCTTGGTACTTATACCTCCCTTGTTGAGAACAGCCGGACTCACAAAGGGGTACGCCTAGAAGCGAAGGGGAACCCGTGATGGTTCACCTTTTGTTGTTTTTGCTGCTTACCGTGGACTTCCTCTCTACGATGTGCTCAGGCACAATACCCTTCTAGCAAAGCAAAGGGAGCTTTTCGAGTTTGAAAGCACAAAAGTATTTTGTTTGATCTCGAGTTTAAATTTTCTACCGGTTTGATCCTGAGTTATGATGTTGATTGATACTCACCTATTGTGTTTTGATCCAGATGGGCTGGCTTGCTTCGTTTCCTGACCCAACCTTAGTCAATCAATAATTTTTCTTGGCCCCCATGTTGCAAGAAGGCTTGGGTACAGGCCCCACTCCGAGCTCGCAGCTGCAATTTTTCAGTGACGGTGACAATCGCATTTTTCCGTTTTGAAGACTATTTGCACTTATGATGTGAATCCTGGTTTGTATACGACAGCCGTGCGTGCTTTTTCAGACCAGTAGCCAACGTGCAAGTGTATGGACCAAACTATGCCACACGTTGCATTGGCTCTTGCTTTCATGCTTCTGCATGATTGCAATTGTGGATGAGTTTTGAGCTAATTAAGTTCCCCATTTTTTTAAGAGAGTGTAGGCCTAAGCCCAACAGAACGAAACAAAACCAACAAACACGAGAAACAACACTAAAACGAGCGTTGTAGTCTATGGAAGATCGATTGCTTTCTGTAGCCCCCTTGTCCGGGGAGGGTGCTGGCCAGAGCTTTGGCTGAGCCCTTTACTCCGTAAGCAATTTGTAATGGGACCTGCTTGCAGGGGGATGGCCGAAGCCTACCATTCCATTTGTTCATGAGTGAGTTCCCGGAGCGCATGTGTCATGGAGCGCATATCTGCAGATGGATCTGGGGAGAATGGTATTTGCTGATTTAGCCCGTGGTCGTGCATTGCCCGACACAAAGGTGATGTTGCTTACTTGGCCCAGTACCTTGAAAGGGAAGGTTCTGGGGAAGCGCCTTTTTGCACAGGTTTCCGTGAGGATGGCGAGATGTCTTGCCTTATGCCAATTTTTCGGTGTCTGGCCTGCCTAGTTACTCAGTTCAGGCGCCAAGTACTCTTTCGAGGGCGGTTTTTGGACAGGATCTTCCAATAGGCCCCAAATTGTTTATGCAACCACAACTGTACGGACTGCAAAGAGTGAGTGAGTCCGCGGTTAGCTGCACGGAGTGGTGCGCGCCAAGGCCGTGCGCAAGGCGCCGATCCCTCCCGGCTTCTCCAGAAGCTCCGCAATCGTCATTGCTTCCTTCACTTGGAGTTCGCGCTGGCGAAAGCCCCAACCCCAGAGACAACGTTCCGAGGTCGGCGAAAGGCCCAGTTAAAGCAAAAAGGCATTCAAGTCAACAGGCGCTAAACCCTACAACTAGAGGCCTTGAAAAGCCACAACCGAAATCGTCCAAACTCCACGTCACGGCGTACGAAGCGTTAGTGATACCAAGCAGTCATTGTTCGGTACAGCTGATTAATCGAACCGGTCACATTATCCTGAATTTGAGGTTCCAACTTTCGATCTTTAGTTGCCAGAGTCTTAGGGTATCAAATCAAACTTTAAAGTTGTTAAATTGAGCTCCTGATGAAGAAAAGTCCACAATTTCCTTTCCCAAATTCCTGATGTTTTAATGCCGCTGGATGTGAAGAGTCTTTGACCCGTAGTCTGTCAAAACAAGCTTTCTCAAATCTAGGCGGTTTCATGAATCAGGAGCTGATATGACGGTAGTTGCAACTAAGAACGAATTGCAGCCATCATCATTGTTGCCATTTTCGTCGCTCTTCCAATAATAAACACCCCGCATAGCGATAGATACGTAAGGTTGCTTTGCCATGGAGGTCTGTGTGCATGTAGAGTATTGATTTTGTAGTTTGCTCAGTTCTGAGAACGAGCATTTTCGGCGCTGACATCAACCGAGTCGCTGTGAGAGAAAGAGAGCGATAGATACTCCTCCCGGAAAATCTCCATTTCCAGAAATTCCTTGAAGACTACTTAAAGCGGTCCCCGTAATACCAAATAAGGCAGGCTTTGAGGTCATCAGAGGGGTTACAATGAGGAATCCATAAAAGGAAATAGGGATCCCATCATGTAAATTCCGAAAGCAGTTTTCATTAGTTTAATTATGATATTACAGAATGTAGGTTTGATCTGAAGAAATTTCAGTCGATCTATTGAAAATCCAAGTCGATGTTACGAATTTTAAGCAGATTTTGCGTCGATTTCGAATAGATGCAATTATGTAGGTTTTCATTAGATTTGGATTGATTTCGGTTCGAGTTTAATGGACTTCTGTGAATTTATTACGATTTGGAATCCATGTCAATCGGGTTCTATATATAAAAGATCGTGATCATTTATTCCAATTCCTTTGATGTTAATCAGGAGTTAATTAGATTTGCACGGATCGTAAAAATGAATTCGAAGTAGACTTTACTGGGACCTACTTAGCCGCCAGTATAAGTCTTTGCAATAAACAAATACATCAATAACAAATACACACGGAGGATTTTTGTCTGGGAAGACGTTTATTGTGACGGCAGCCGATGATTATTGTAGCCGCCGCCGCCGCCGCGGCCGCTGCTGCTGCTGCTGCTGCTGCTGCTGCAATGTGGCCGCAGACAAAGCGTGGGACCGGGCCTGGGGCATGGTCCAGAAGGAACGAGCCGTGAATCTGACTTGCGCCACACGGGACCTGCGCATGCGGGACTGGGCCCGGTATTGTCAAAATAATTCTGTGCATCAGCGAGGAACCATTCATTGTCTGAATACGGCATGACTTGAGTTTGTGCCTTGGCCGGCCATCGCCATTGAAAGCATCGATTCCAGAAGTCTCGGCCCAAGGTATATGCATGTGACGGGCCCGGGACGCGAAAAACGCAGTTCCATAGTACATGATGAACTGTATATGAAGGGCAAAGGTAGCTGCCCCGTGCCCTCCCATCGTCCAGGTGAGACATACATGCATGCATGTACGTGTCCGTGGCATGAGCTGTCGGCACAGGATGTTGATGTTCAGCGCCAGCGGCAAATCTCAGGCAGGAGTCTTGCGAATCGTTTGCTTGCGAACGTGCAAGACCTTGCAAGACATGTTGGGTGTTTCTTATCCTTCGCGCTTGTTCGCAGCGTTTCACTTTGCCCATGCTTGCAGCCTTTGATATTTCACAGTCAGTTTTTGCGCAATGACCGGCAGCAATCAAGCAGCAGGCAAGCAGTAAGACAGGCAACAACATGAACATGGTGTGTTTAAGAGTCTGCCAGCGCCAACGGGATGCAAGTTATTTTTCAAACTACTGTTGCCCTAAGGCGATTGCAGCAACACGTTAACATGAACTCGCCACGTCATACATTGGTGATGTACAATGAGCGACGCAGGCGGGCAATCTTGAACTTGGTGGTTAGTGGGGTGGTTCTTTTGGAACTTTTGATGAATTTATCAACCTAGCGTTCCCGATGAACTTACAGTCCCGCAAAAATGAGTGGTTGACGTGCTGCAGAAAATTGGGTCAAGATTGCACACGCGTGGCTAGGTGCAAGGCCATAATTAACAATTCCCAACCACGTAGTACCCCAACTTGCTTCCTGGTGTGGTCTGGCCATCCTGTTCGGCACTAGCATGTTTGTGAGCACATTGGAACTCAAGTGGTTGCTTTTCATCTATACCTCAGGCGGCAGCGAAGGATCGCCAGCAAGCGATGGGTTGGTGAACGTGTGGGATTTCATCGGTCGCTACCCCAAGAACAGCTGTTGGTGTCGACGTGCCTTGTCATTTGATGTGTCGTGATTTGAGTTTTGGAGGGTTTCGTGAGGCGATGATTCAGATAGTCCAACTACATCGCGAGAAAGTTCCTCATTGTCACTGGGGTCAGAGGAGGTGCAGCTGCAGGTCTTGCATCTTCGATTCATTTGGTAGCTCTCCAGCCATTGAACCTGTTGTGTTATGTTTGGAGATATTCTGTCACATGCTGCTTCTGAACAATAGAAGTGCCACGAACTACGGGAGCTTGAACTTGGAAAATCGTGATTCCTCAAAATGTTGTTGATGCGTCCTGCGGCGGAGTAGTCCGAGCGAGTTGTGCATTTCATGCAGCCATGCGGACCAGAAGCAAGAGACACATGTCTTCGGTCTATCACTCACGCTTGCGTCAGATTCCTTCGGAAGACTTCGAAGAGCCGTGTGAACCTCTTGGCACATCAGGCTGGGCTAGCCCCAGGTTCGACCCAATGCAGGAAGAAAAGTCTGACACCACAAATCGGGTTCAGGTGGTACCGCTGCTTTCTACGCGTTGCGCTATCGACACGGCAAGCAGCCGGCAGGCATACCCCGCGATTTTTACATTGGCAAGGATGTGGCTCATGCCAGCCACTTGGGTATCAAAGGGTCTTGGCATAGAGCAGATTACGTCAAAGGAGCTTGCACAGAGAGACCTGTCAATGCAAGAGGGCGAGAGTAGCGACGATTTTTCAAATCAAGGTTATTTTGCGTGTTTGGGCCAAAGCTCAGGTGACGAATTGGACTTCTATGCACGGCTGCGTGAGGCCGCTGTTTGCGTGTAGATTTTGGTGTGCAAGCGATTTTTCACGAGACGCTTAAGTGTGTCGTGCTTGGGTTTAGGAGGTTCAAGCAAGTGAAAGGTCCTGTCATCCAAGCAGAGAGGCAGCGCAATCATATTTAGAGGCTCCTTTGTTGGAGCTGAACGACACGCATCTAGATGCTGGCATCTTCAGCGCATGTCCAGTCTTGATGATTCATCGTCATTGCCACATGCCAAGGGTTGGGCGCGACGTCTAAGTTGCACGCATATTTTGCGTCCAAGGTGCACGGGGGGTTTGCGTCTAAGGTGCACGCGACCTGTCGTAATCGACCACCCTCTCGCTGTTTTCGGTGGGCGGCGGCGCTGGCGCGCGGAGCGTCCGTAGACTTCTCTTCGGAATCGGCAGCGCTGGCGGCGCCACGGCAACGCCTTCGCGCAAGTACGTTGCGGCGCCTACACCGGCCACACACAGCACAGGACCTACACCGCATCAGGTACGCCACAGCAGCTACACTGCCCACGTAGTCCGCGGCACCTACACCGTGCCACGACTGCAGCACCTGGAACCATGGAGTGCATTCGAACACGAACGTTATAATGGTTTGGGCATGGATGCACTGCTGACCGTATGCTCTTGGAACACGAATGTGACTATTTCTTGGGCATGGATGCTCTTATCATCGAGCGCACTCGAACACGATGGTGATTATGGTTTGGGCATGGATGCTTTTATCATGGAGTGCAGTTGAGCACGATCGTTATTATGGTTTGGGCATGGATGCTCTCAAGATCGAGTGCACGCGAACACGATCGTTATTATGGTTTTGGCATGGATGCTCTCAAGCTCGAATGCACTCGAACACGAACGGAAGTATCGCTTGGCGATGGGTCCTCTCATCATCGAGTGCACTCGAACACGAACGTTATGATGGTTTGTGCACGTAGGCTCTGGCAACCGTATGCTCTTGGAACACGAACGTTATTGAGGTTTGGACATGGATGCTCCCAACATCGAGTGCATTCAAACACGATCCATCATTGAGCGCACTCGAACACGCACGTTATCATGCTTCGGGCATGGATGCTCTCAGCGACGAGTGCACCCGAACACGAACAGCATTATGGTTTGGGCATGGATTCTCTCTTCATCGAGTGTACTCGAACACGAACGTTATTATGGTTTGGGCATGGACGCTCTGGTGACCGTATGCTGCTGGAAGAAACAAGATAGCGATGCTTTTGACAACGGATAAATCCCGGGCAAACGCCCAGGTCCAAAAACCCCTCAACCCCAAACCCAAAATTCAAAACCCCAAACCCTAAGTCCAAGACCCCCAAACCTTAAATCCTAAATCCAAAAGGACATTTTCTTCCGTGCCTGCACTGCTGTGCGATGCGCGTGTCTAAATCCAAAAGCCTTCAACCCTAAACCCTGAGCCCTAAATCCAGAGCCCCCCTAAAAACCCTAAAACCTGAACCCTAAATTCAAAAGCCTGAAACCCTAAACCCTAAATCGAAAACAAAGAAAAAGTGAACCTTAAGTCCGAAACCCCTAAACCCTAAATCGAGAACCCCTAAACCCTAAACCCTAAATCCAAAATCCCTCAAACCGAAATCCTAAACCCTAAGTCCCAAACCCCTAAACCCTAAACCGTAAATCCCAAAACCATAAACCCTAAACCCTAAATCCAAAACCCCTTGACCCTAAACCAAAAATTCTAACTCCAAAACCCTTCAAACCTAAACCCTAAACCCTAAATCCAAAACCCTCCAACCCTAAACCCTAAATCCAAAAACCCTAAATCCTAAATCCACAACCCCTAAATTCACCACCCCTGAACCCTAAATTCAAAACCCTTAACCCTAAACCCCAAATCCAAAACCCCTAAACCCCAAATACCCCAAATCCAAAACCCTTAGACGCTAAACCTTAAATCCTAAACCCCTAAACCCCTGCAACTCTAAACCCTCAATCCAAAACCCTTAACCCTACATCCGAAATTCAAAGCCCTAAATCCAAAACCCCGAAACCCTTTGTCCCCCTTTGTCTGAGCAGCCACCTCTCAGCCCCCGGCGGAAAGGCAGCTCATCCGATTCAAGAAACTACCCGTCCCAGTCCCGTGTTGGGACAGGGCACTGACTCCAAACTCTGGAATGTTTCGACACGACCCCATCAGGACAGTGCCTCGTGAGAAACGCCTCGACCCGTCGATGGACTGCGTCTGAGAACAGCAAAGGATAACAAGCCAGTTTAACCTGCAAGGCTGAAGAGTGTGGCCTAGTCTCCGTCGCCCTCCAGCGCGTACCAGTGTACCTCGTGACCGCTGTCAAGATCTGCGTCCACCAACGAACTCGCTGGCCAGTAGACACCTGCACCAAATGGCCGTTTGCCAGAAGGTCTGTCTGGCACCAGACTCCCTCCTTCAAGATTGGTGGTGGAAAGTCATTGTCCATGCAAAAAGCCAGAAAAACTAAATCCAAAACCCCTAACCCTAAACCCTAGATCCAAAAGCCTTCAAGCCTAAACCCCTAAACCCTGATCCCAACCCCTCACAAACCCGAAACGCTAAACCCTAAAATCAAAAGGCTTAAACCCTATACCCTGAATCAAAAACCCCGAAGCCCTGAACCCTGAGTCCAAAACCCCTAAACCCTCAATGGAAAACCCCTAAACCCTAAACCCTAAATCCAAAATCACTCAACTCCGAACCCTAAACCGTAAATCCAAAACCCGTAAATCCTAAATCCAAAACCCCTAAACCCAACAAATCCAAAAGCCCTAAACCCTAAATTCAAAACCCCTTAATGCAAAACTTCCAAACCCCAAATACCACAAATCAAAAACCCTTGAACTCCAAACCTTAAATCCTAAACCCCTAAACCCTAAAGTGTCAGCAGTAAATCCAAAACCCTTAAACCCTAAACCCTAAATCCAAACCCCGAAACTCTGAACCCTAAACCCTAAGTCCAAGACCCCTGAACCCCTACACCCCAAAACCCCCAACTCGCAAACCCCTAATCCCTAAATCCAAAACCCCTGAACCCCTACACCCCTAAAACCCTAAATCCAAAACCCCAAACCCTAAATCCCAAACCCCTAAACCCTAAGCCCTAAATCCCAAACCCCTCCACCCCAAACCCAAAATTCAAATCCCCAAACCCTAAATCCAAAACCCTCAAATCAAAATCCAAAAGCCGTCTAACCCTAAACCCTAAATCCAAAAGTCTTCAGCCCTTAACCCTCAACCCTGAATTCCAAACCCCCCTAAACCCTAAACCCTAAATTCAAAAGCCTTAAACCCTAAACCCTGCATTGAAAACAAAAAAGAAGTGAACCTTAAGTCCGAAACCCCTACACCCTAAATCGAGATCCCCTAAACCCTAAGCCCTAAATCCAAAACCACTCAACCCCAAACCCTAAACCTTAAATCCAAAACCCTAGACCCTAAACCGTAAACCGTAAATCTTAAACCCCTAAACCCTAAACCCTAAATCCTAAATCCAAAACCCCTTGACCCTAAACCCAAAATTATGAATCCAAAGCCCCTCAAACCTAAACCCTAAATCCAAAACCCCTCAACCCTAAACCCTAAATCCAAAACCCCTAAACCCTAAACCCAAAAGCCCGCAATCCCTAAACCCTAAACGCTAAATCCAAAACCCCTAAACCCTAAACCGTAAATCCAAACCCCCTAGACCCTAAAGCCTAAATCCAAAACCCCTAAACCCCCAAACTCTACATCCAAAACCCCTGAAGCCTACTAAACCATAAACCCTAAATTCAAAACCCTCGAACCCTAAACCGTAAATCCACGCCCTAAGCCCGGAACTTTAAACACGAAATCCCGAACCCTTAAACCCTAAATCCAAAACCCTGAAATCCTAAACCCTGAACCCTAAAGCCAAAACCCCGGAACCCTAAGTCCTAAATCCAAGACCCTTGAACCCCCCCAACTCGAAAACTCCTAAACCCTAAATCCAAAACCCCTGAACCCAAAATCCAAAACCCCTAACCCTTAACCCCTAAATGCAAGCCCCAAACCCTACATCCAAAACCCTTTAACCCTAAACCCTAAACCCTAAATCCAAAACCTTTTAACCCTAAACCCTAAATCCAACAGCGCCCAACCCTAAACCCTAAACGCTAAATCCAAAACCCCTAAACCTTGAACCGTGAATCCAAACTCCCTAGACCCTAAACCCTAAATCCAAAAACCCGCAAACCCCCAAACTCTACATCCAAAACCCCTCAAGCCTAAACCCTAAATCCAAACCCCTAAACTCTGAACCCTAAACCCTAAACCCTAAATCCAAAACCCTCAAACCCTAAATCCAAAACCATTAAATCCTAAACCCTGAACCCTAAACCCTAAATCCAAAACCCCGGAACCCTAAGCCCTAACTCCAAGACCCCTGAACCCCTACACCCCAAAACCCCCAACTCGAAAACTCCTAAACCCTAAACCCTAAAGCCAAACCCTCTGAACCCAAAATCCAAAACCCCTCGACCCTAAACCCTAAATCCAAAACCCCTGAACCCCTACACCCCTAAAACCCTAAATCCAAAACCCCAAACCCTAAATCCCAAACCCCTAAACCCTAAGCCCTAAATCCAAAACCCCTTAACCCTGAAAGCTAAATCCGAAACCCCTAAACCCTAAACCGTAAATCCAAAACCCTAAACCCTGAACCCTAAATCCAAGACCCCTAAACCCCCAAACTCTACATCCAAAACCCCTGAAGCCTAAACCCTAAACTGTAAACCCCAAACCCTTAAACCCTAAACCTTAAATCGAAACCCCTAAACCCTGAACCCTAAACCTTAAATGCAAAACCCTCAAAACCTAAATCCAAAACCCTTAAACCCTAAATCCAAAATCCCTCAACTTTGGACTTTCGTTTGATCTTCGCATCTCAAAAGT
>CAJNIZ010043628.1:11411-44162 GCA_905231905.1 Symbiodinium pilosum | reverse complement strand
CGAAGAACTTCCTGCGTGGATCATATGCCGCAAAAAACCGTTAATGCTATAATCCCTATAACGTCCAAAACGCACGTCCCACGAGTTGTTGCCTCCCGAATCAACTTTCTCAGCACGGAACTATCCCCCCTCCGCACCCCTTTCCCATTATATTCCATTTTAAGTAAAGTGTAGTCCCTAGGGGGGGGGACGCCTACTACTACTACTACTACTACTACTTCTACTACATCACAACCGGTCGGTCAGCTTGTGTACAGCCTGGTGCCAACTAATTCTATGCGCCGGCGCGGTGTGGAACCTGTAACTCGTAACCTAAGCCCTGAGACCCAAGACCCTCACCCCAATCCTAAACCTTAATGCAAAACTCCTGAATTTCAATCCCAAACCATAGACGCAGAACCCTAACTCCTGAAGCCTAACCTGTAGGCACTGAGCTCAAACCCTTATAGCTATGAGACCCCAAAACCATTTAGCCTGCACCCCCGGTTCCCTAAAAGATCCTCAGCCCATACCCCCAACGCTAATTCCTAAATCCTAAGCGTTAACCCATAACTCCTAGACCCTACACCCTCGCAACTATCCCAGAAAATCTTAACTCCTAGCCCTAAGCGCTTAAGCCTAGGCCCTCAGCTGTAACCTCCCCTAAACCCTGACGTCCTAATTCCTAAGCCCTTTTAACTTTGAACCACCCGGGAAGGCGCAAACAAAAAAACGAATTCCCAACGCTTAAATCCTAACCCATAAGCCCAGACTCTACCCCGAAAAACCGTAACATCCAAACTGCAGACCCTAACCCTAAACTGTAAGCCCTGAGACCCTATAGGCACGTAGCCGTGAAATCTTAACCTCAAAACACTGACCCGACATAAAAGATAAGTTCAGAAATTGTCTGGGTCCCCGGGGTTCACCTCTTAGGCTTACCCAGCAGCCTATGCTTCTTGGGCGTCTGAGCGTTGGTTACCTTTGAGGACCCTTCCTCGTGGCCCCTGACACCTTCCGAAAGGATAACGAGTCAAGAATGTAGATGAACTCCGAAAGCCTGGTGGTATCTTAAAAGCTTAAACCCTGGGACCTTGGGGGCTTTTTTTTTCGTGCTTTCATACATAAAAATATGGCATAAATGCGTGGATACGGCTAAGGTCAAACCTTGGGGCCTTAGGGTTTAGGCTTTAGGGTTCAGGTTTGGTTTAGGCTTTAGGGTTCGGGCTTCACGGTTCGGGCCTTAGGATTCGGGCTTTAGGGTTCGGCTTGCGGGTTCAGGATTCAAGGTTCGATCTTGAGGGTTCGGGCATTTTGTTTTAACTTTCCATTCTTGTTTTGCAGGCCCCCAGGGTTTTTCTTTCCGTTTCCCATTCTTGTCTTGGGCCCCCTTGCAGTTTTCCATATCGTTTGCTCCTCCGACCTTCCATCCCCAGATTGTCCTTCCAGTTGCTATCTTGTCCTGTTCATCCGGGTCCTGCCAAATCTGCTAAGCAGTGAGCCGTGCTGCTCCTGGTCAACTCCTGCAACTCAAGACCAATTGCGAGATTCCAGACTTGGACATAAGTGATGAAACACAAAGGAGCCCCTGCTTTTTCGACATTTTAAACGGAGCCCAGTGCAAGGCAGAAATCGAAATGGGGCCTAGCACGCAAAAAACCCAAATGGAGCCTGCCAAGGGACCCAAATTCCGCAAGATGGAATCCGAAAGAAAATCCAAATTCAACATGGAGATCGCAGTTGGAGGTCAAACTTCCATAGATGTAGCTGTGCTGTTGTTGGCCAAGACGGGCCTGAGAGAGTTCAGGTTCTCAATCCTCACAAGGGTAGGCTTCGGTGATCAGTGTGGCCTTTCCACAACCGGGAGATGGTTGTATTTCGCAGTGATGCTCTGACGTGGATTTTGCAGCCTGACGAGCATTACTTCTGCGCCGCGTCACATCGACCTGTCAACCCCAAACCGTAAACCCCGAATTGTAACTCCTGAAGCCTTAAGTTCCAAGGCCCCTCCCCCGCCCCCCCGGCCCCCCCCCCCCGGCGAGGCAGTAAAGGAGAGTGACTCTTGGGCTGCCTTTGGACGCATGGCAATGGCTTGCCCTGGTCTGGTGAGGTTGGACACTCGGCAGGTTCCTTTGAGCATAAGACAGGATTTTGGAGGCAACCTCCTGGGCTCCAGGTTTCGGGTATTGAATCTAGGGTTTCATCCAGGGGCTTTGATCTCAAGGATTTCAGGATTTAAAAGGAGGTTTTGTGACTTGACTACCCTTCACAGCCATGTTCGATGCCATCCCCAGGGGCGCTGCGTGTTTTCAGGCAGAGATTGTAAGAGATTGGGCTTCAAGGAATCAGAGCAGGTCCAGGCCGTCGATGGGGTAGACGCGCATTGACCAGCCGTCAACCAAATGTAACGTACCCCTGCCAGCACTGCTCCATCGTAGCTCACCCGCGATCCTAGGACTTCTATCATGCTCCCATAACAGCAGTCTTCCCCCCTTCCTCATTTTGATTAGGTGGTCTTGTTTTGGCCTGAGGAACCACAGCTTGTGACTGGTTTCAAGGTATCACACGTGTTTGGAAGAAAGTCTCTTCCATTTTGGGAGCGCGCTTGCTGTGCCAACTCATAACTGGTCACACATGCTGCTCCTGTTGCCGTCAACGCCTATCATGACGACAGTGCTGCTGTGGATGTTGCTTTCGCTTCTGGAATTTGGGGGAGACGTGCGCAGAATGTAGAAAGTGAAAGGGTTGTAACTGAGCAGCCGGGCCACGCCCTGAGAAGAAACAAATGGCGAAGTTGTCTCAAGAAAGTACAAGTTCTTCAAGCTTGATCCGCTAGGAGTGACTGGCCGACTGTTGATGCTTAGTTCAACTCTTTTTCTTGGAAGGGAGGGGCATGGCTGAAGTTGTGAAGAGCATCCAGTGGCCAAAGAGGAAGGTGAGCCTTCAGTGTTGCAAGTGGCAAATTATAATACTATAATGGGGTTATATGGGGATTATAGGGTATATTTTGGGGTTGTATTGGGATAACGGAAAAGAAAACGGAAACTATTGGAAACTACTATAAAAGCATTGCAATGCTTCAAGGGGTCCTGTTGCTAAGCTCTGCATCCAAAGAGCTTGCGGGACGTCGTCCGCTACATTGAGGTCTATTGTATTCAGCACAGTAAACGATCCCTATATAACCCCAATATATCCCCTATATAACCCTACTATAGTAGTTTCCATTTTATTTTCCATTATTCCAATATAACCCCAATATACTATATAGTAGTAATCAAGACAAGAAGCCGCAAGGACATCATTTGCACCCCTTACGGGTTGCAGACTTCTGGCCGCGCACAGCTAGCTTGTTAAGATGCAGTCGTTTCTGTTTGACAAGCCTTGCAATGGTGTGTGTCTAGTAGCGCAGAGTGTATACCCTCGGTGCCAGCGAGGAGTGCGTGAATGCCAAGACGCAGCTGCGCACAAAGAGGCTGCTGCTGCTGTTGGAGAATTTGCGGCAGGGCTTTGAACACATGCGGCTGCTGGACGTGAAGCTTGGGGCAGAGACATCTGTGGCTTGCTGGAAGGGCAAGAGCCGGCTAAACGCTTGGAAAAATGCTTGCGTTGACCAGCGGACGAACTCAGCTGTGGAAGGCTTTCGCCTTGAGGGTATCGAGCTGCCGCCACGGTCCCTTGAGAAGCGCATCTCCGAAGTGCTGCAGTCAAAAAGCTTGACTACCACGAAGTACATCTCGCCTAAGGTTATACGACGTTTCACGTTACAAAGGCTGCGGGCTGTCGATTTTTTGGAGTCGTGGTTGGACGTGTCACATCTAGGCCTTGGCGCAGAGCCGCATGCCCAGAAGGCCGCCTTAGGCGCTTTCGAGCAGATGCGGCTGTTGCTCTCGGCCGTCTTTGCTTTGGATGTTCCGCAGCAATGGATTGGCTCGTCTGTTGCGCTGGCAATGGAAGTTGGAAGCTTTGCCATCCAGCCGCATGTTGCAGTGAAGGTGTTTGACTGGGGTAGGGCAGAGCTGAACACCGCCAGCGTTTTCAATTCCCTGCCTCTCGAGGAGAGAGAGAGCCGAACGCGGTTCTGGAAGCAATATCTACAATCACTGGCGAGGATGTACTGGGAATTAGGACGTATGGTGGCTCACCGGTGTTGCTGCCCAGCCTGGTCGGTCCTCGTCCTAGAGCTGCGGGCCTTTGCACCTGCAGTGCTGCGAGCTGCGTTGCTGGGGGAGAGCCTCGCAACTACCCAGGCGAAGAATTTGAAAGATTTGCAATGAAACGTCTGGCTACGTGCAGCCCGCAAGCAGCAGATAAGCCCTGCTTTTTTTGTTGTTGCTTTTGTTCAGGAGACCTTCGGCATGGGGCTCTTCCAGATGTCTGCGGAGGGCGGCCGCGGCGAGATTTCGCTGCCCTTGCTGGGCACTGCACAGCAGGCCCGACCCAAACACCATGCCTATGGAAAGCTTGTGAAACCACGAAACCCATATTGTGGAACTAATCCAGGAGACGCTGCTGGGATCTCTGCGCCTTCGCATCAGTGTTCCTCCCCAAGGGGTGGGCACGTGTTCTGTCGAGGACCTGGGGTGCGGAAACCGATGGTTGTCCAGGTTCATGCAGCAGATAGACAGGGGTTTGAGGGTGACGTAGGCAAGACAAGACACCATTGGAAGGTCCGCGAAACCTTCGACGAATCCTGGCAGGATGATAGGGGACAGGGGTCACTCATCAGTGATTTGCACCAGTGCAGCAATTCTCCGCTCACTTAGGTGGAGCTTCGCGACATGGCTGGTTGCATCGTGACAGTCAGGGTCATTGCCTTCGAGAGATCGGGGGATGCTCGTGTGTATGTGGAGGCTCGTGAAGTTGGCTGTTCCGCAAGGAAATCCATGTAGATGCAGCCCGGGAGCGCTGCAGATCGACATTATTCTTAGAAGCACGCCAGAAGTTCTGTAATGTCGGAGATCTGTAAAGGACGGTGAAGGGCTCAATTGTGCGGATTCAATACTCCGAAATAAACAGAAGCACGTTGCCGAAGAGCCAGCCCCAGGCCTACACGTTGTTGTGTGACCAACTGATACCAGCTGATTGATTTCCATGTTTGGGAGGCATTCCAGTCCGGTTGTCCAGCTCCGGTACGGCGTGGCCATGTCTGCTGCCAGAGCACTGGGCCGGCAACGACAATCCAGAACAAGCTTGTTTGGCAGGACTGCCCTCATGCAAGACACTTCATAGCTCATAGTTGCTGCTGACGAACAGAAACTCCCGCTGCCCTGTCAGAAATTCAGACATGCATTTACGACTAGATTCATCGTAGCTGGCAGATTACACTGCTTGTCCGAAACATGCGGAAGGGATCTTGGACTTTGTGTGTCGTAGGACCTTCTGGAGTTCCACAGCCTTGGAGATGCTGCGGGCGTTGCCCAGGCAGAGGTGAAGGCCTCTCTGGCATCCCTGGGTGTGCCTTGGTGACTTTTTGATTCTGTGAGTCCTCTGAACCAACTCCTCGTCCTTGATGGGGGTCCCCACATTATGAGACCAAGGGGTAGATTGCGAATTTCGTGCCTCTAGTATCGTGCTGGAATTGTGGGTGTAGGTTGCAGGTAGCCTGGGTGGCTCACTTTCGACCCTGAGGAAAGTTACAACCTTTTGCATCAGGTGGACTGTTGCAGTGATTGGCTGTCCAAACTGCCACCGTCGACTGCAGAGCTTGTGGCTGGGCTCGTCAGATGTGCGCTGTGCATACAGTACTGAAACAGCACCGCGCTTCACAAAGCTTAGATTGGTTAATGCGCGTAGCGAGAATTCAGAAGCTTTTCTCTTAGGAGGACGTGGAGGAGAAGTCGACTGCATTTCTCGAGGAACTTTGCAAAAAGGCGTAGACTTGAAGATCTCAGAATCATATAAACGGACAGATGCTCAAGTGCTGTGGATGGCAGATTTGAGTTTTGACCGTTTTCTCTCCGAACTTGCTAAGCTGGACAGGTGCAGTGGTCAATGCACTGATTCTGATTTGACCGCGTGCGCAGCTTGTTGGGTGAGAGCCCCGTAGGTTACTATTCTGATCCTTGCACCCCTCTGGAGTATCCAAGCATTGGAATTTTCTTCAGGAAGGCTTGGGCCAGTCGCTTGCTGCTCGCTTAGCCTAGGACCCTGTCCAGATCTTTGGCCTAGGAACTGAGCGTTTTAGTATCCGGCCATGCTGTGCCTTATCCGTTAATGATGCGGGTTGCAGGCCAACCAAATCGCTTTGGAAAATGGAACTTCTTTCAGCTGACTTGTGCTTTCTTCACTACCGGATCCTTGTTGAACTGCAGTTGAACAGGTTTGCTCGGGCCATTCTGCCCGCAGCATTCATGCTGAGCATTTTGCTGTTTTGCTGCCAGGCTGAGCCACGAAAGATATCATGCGGCAATGCGCTCGCGCCTCTGTGCATTGCTGGACGTGTTAAATCACCAGCTCTGTCTTCGGTCATTCCCCTCCATCAGTTGTTTGATTTTTGGGTTAGGCAAAGCCGGCTGAATGCAGGCACACCATCATGCTGGCACGCTCTGCAGAAGAGGAGGAGGGAACAAAGATCTTAGGCCGGCAGCCAAGTTAAAGCTCCTTTCTGTGTCTTCTTGAAGTTCTGCTGTGCCAAGAATGAAAGTGTTAGCATAGGGTCTTGGACGGAAATTTCTCTCTTCGTTGCACTGGCTCTGGCATGTCGGAAGCTGGAGTTAAACGAGTTGGTTTCGCGTTGCTACGATTCCCGCTTCACTAGCTACTTTGTCAATCAGGCTGGGGCAACAACCGCTACAATCCCTTGGGGTTGAGGCGAGCTTGTGGGCAAGAAAGCTTGGAGCATGGGAGTCTTCCTGCATTCTGCTCGTGTCCTGGCATTCAGGGGGTGCAGGGGGCTTGCAGGGGTAGAAATAATGGCACACATTCCACAGGAGAGCCACATGTTGCTGCCCTGTCCATGTCTGAAGCCAGCATGCCATGACGGTCTCAGGGGTGGAGGCCAAAGAAGCTGTGAAAACATCTATTACTAAGCATTATGATTACTATTACTGTTCCTAACACTGGTATTACCATTCTGGGGGGGGGTTATGATTTTGTTGCTATAGTTGGTGGATATGCAGGAAGGCAGTGGGCGACAAATTCGCAAGCTCCAAAGCCGAACAGGCAGAGACCTGAGAATCTGAGAAGTTGAGGCGTGCCATGTAAGGTCATATAGGGATAATGGAAAAGAAGTCATTAAACCTACTCTATTGTATTGGCGTATCTATTTGAGTTATATCTAGGGATTATAGAGGGATACATAGGGAAATTACCCCAACAGCAGAGAATCACACGGAAAAATAACATGCACAATGATATTGAAACTAGGACTGGATAGCGGCGTATTAATAATCACATGGTTGTCGCCCGAAGTCTCAAGAATCAACAACTTTCCTCCTATACCCAAGAGCTCTGCCAAGATCAACGGGATCCACTGGCCATGCACGACACGGGTGCAGCTTGCCTGAGTGAGAGCAGGCGTCTGTTTTATGCGTGTATCAAGCAGAAGGCAGATGGGATTTCGGCATTGCAGGCATCGAGGCTCAAACTCTGCAAAAAGCAAGTCTACTTTGCTTCTGGGGGGCCGCGCAAGCCGAGAAGCATGTGTTAGTATCCAAGGTTTGAGGAAGCCGAAAGTTCTCAAAAGAAAGAGAAGAAGGGGCCCTCGCAGTGAGCTCAGTTTCGGAGCACATGCACAGCGGCCATGTCACACCATTTTACCCGCTAATCAGACCCCATCACCTCTAACGCCAAATGCATCAAGCAGACCCGCTTCGCCGTTAGACTTGAGACTTCTCCTCTGGTTGAGACGATAAGTGCGCACGCAGCGCAAGGTGCCGCCACTTCATTGAAGTTGCGTGCGGGAGCAATCACTCCGCCGTGCTGGAGAATCTGGAGCTGGAATCTCAAATTGCTCTACCTGCGGACAGTATTGGATAGGGTGTATCCCATGAGTGAGATGTTGGAGCTGCAGCCGTGTTTGAGTCCTAGGGCCTTTCTCAGTGCACGGAGGCAGCTAATTAGCGCCAGAGTCACTCATGCTTGCCTCATAGGTCTGCTCCCAACAAAGTTACGGCTGCCCATTCCCCATTCTGTTTGGTGCTGTATGCGATCTGTGCCCCTTGCTTGTGCACATTTGTCAGGCCGTCTCAAGGGCCGGCAGCCCAGTAAACGCCAGCATCTCCCATTCAGAGAAGTTGTTCTTGAGCCTGGTTTCGGTTACATTTCTTGGGAATTTGACTGCCCAGAGGTTTCTGACTAGTGGTCAGTATACACACGTGCAAGCTGCAATCGCTGACCCTTCCCATAAGTTACTTTGCCATGTGTGTGCTCCAAGGACCAACTATTCGAAGACCCGCCTCCTGACCTGCGGGAACAACTCCAACGGACAGCTGGGCCAGTGCCCCAGGCGCTTCAAAGAAACGACGGGAAGTGTTTGGAACCGGTTACTTTGGAAGCAATGAGAGCCCCCCCGCATAAGATTTCGCAAGGTACATGTATTTGTCAGCATGCGTGGGACCTCGCACCTCAGCTGAGGTCAGATGCCTGGAGAGCCAGAGCCCCTCCTCATGCAGTTCTCGTTTCATCGCATTGGTCATAGGTTCTTCTTGCCAGGGAAGCATTGCGGTCCACGTGTTTTCGGTTGGTTTTTGTTCAGTGTTCAAACAAATGTTCGGGTGCGAAACAGACAGGGAGACGCTGCATTGTAATTGAAAGACGGACAAGCTTTCTAATTTTGGAGTCCCTGTGGCCGATTGAGATGGAACATCCCTCTCGTGCGAAATTCGAGGCTCAAGCGCAAGAGCCCCTTTAGAAGAAGTGGCTGCCAATCAGCAACCACCAGGGGACGCTCCGCAGTGGGAGGGTCCCCAAATCTGGAAGGCCGAAAAGCCATAGCTGCTTAGCTTCCAGAGCATGAGCCAAGAAGCGGATTACGAGGAGTTCCTGACGTTGCGACGTCATGTCCGCAAACTCCAGGCCTCGAGTGACAGTATTGACTACCGTATCGGACGTTTTTCAATATGGGAAAGGTATGCTGCAACATATTTCTTTACATAATGTTAACTTTGGATTGTTAAAGGGGGTCGGATTAGAGTTAAATCGGGCCTGAACGGAATAATGTCAATGGGTACGGATTAGAGCTTGATCCGGTCTGAATGGATTAATAACAATACAGGAAAGGAATGATTCCATGGTCGCTTCTGGAAACGCCCAAACAGCGAAACAAACAAAAGACAGAGAGAAGAAAGCCAGAGAAGCCAGCCAGTCTAAGCAACCCAACCCCTAATTCAGTATCTGCAAAGAAGAATAAGATCAGAATTGCAGATCTGAAACCGAACTGGTTAAAGCTTTTTCGCCAGAATCCAATTCCATTGCGAATGTCAGGTTGTGAGCACGCCAGAAACTATCGATTTCTCATCAGACCGCTTTATTCGAACAGCCCAGGCAATCATGTCTGCTAAGGGGTACTATACCGAGACCGCCGGAACGGACTGACGTAATAATGGCCATTAAACAGGATACGGAATAATCAGGGCCCTTGCAGGCATGGACCTCATAATCTGCAAAAGAAGAATAAGATCAGAATTGCAAATGTATCCCAAGCCTTAGGCCTGGAGATCTGAAACCGAACTGATTGAAGCTTTTTCGCCGGAAACAAATTCCATTCCGATTCTCGGATGTGGAGCGCGCCAGAAACCATCGATTTCTTATCAGACCGCTTTTTCGAACAGCCCAGGCAATCAATGGTTCCCAATCAGGGGTTAGGGCTGGGACCCACCCAAGCAAATATTCCAACAGTTGATTGGGGACCCCCGGTACCATTCAGAAACGTATTTGTTTGGGGGGCAGGGTTTATAATCAGAACCCCGCCATTATTTACCTTGCAGTCTATTGTTACCATATGTGACATGCACTCATGCATCTTCATACCAAGTGTGGGTAGCCCTGCGTTGATCTCCTCACTTTGCCCAGGCCACTGTTGTGATGAGCCTGCGTTCCCTACCACGCATCAATCAGCTGCAATGTCTGCTCACCAACCCTGAGAGGCAGGCACTCCTCTTCTCCTCCGCTCCCAGGGAGCACAGGGCCAGGATCTGGACCTTCAGATCTGTGCCGTCCAAATCTCCCAGGACAGCATGTCTAGGTTTCACGCATGGCCACAAGGCCGGACTCCTTTCTTGGCGTGCCAGACCTGTCATGGTTCACTTGCTATCCTGCTATTCGTCTCAAGCTGTGCGTCAGGACCTTCAGTTCCTGTCATGGCGGGACAGTGAGGGGAACGGCTCCACAAAGCTGCTCGGGCTTCGACTGGCTAATGAGCATGAAGACCCGTAGGCCCTCGACAGCACGCAAGACTTGCCAGGCAACTTCCGCTGAACAAAATCCTGGCTGTGGAGGATACTAGCCTCCCATCCTTGCCCGGCAACTCCGATGGACACCTGGCAATTTGTATTTTTCGAGTGCTGCTGAGGTGATGTGCTGATGATGCTGATGATGCTAGTGATGCTGGGCCGGTGCAAGGGTAAAAAGAAGCAACCTCTTGGAATGTGAAAGTGCTGAGCTGGTGGGCGACGATGCTTCTCCTCTCGGGCTGTGCTTCGGTTCTGTGGGAGCTTGTGTAGCTTGTCTCTATGAATGGCCAGGCGATGGCCACCACGCGTTGCAGGTGAAGCTTCGGCAGGACTACCCTTCAAAGCGCAGCAAACGTTTTCACACAGGATCCTGAGGCTAAACTTGGCTAAACCCGCTAGGTTCAAACTCAGTTGCTTTGCTTAGTAAGCTTTCATGTAGGGCTGAGCTGGAGATGATGCACAAGTGTTGAGGTTGATTGATGTCAAACTCTTTCCTCCTCGCGGAAGTGTTCTGCATACTTTTCTGTTTTCAGAAGGCTACTGTTCGGCTTTTTTGGTAGACTTTATGCTTTGTCATTTGGCCAGTTCTTGTTGCAGATTTCATGCTGCTACTGCGCTGGATAGAGGACATAAAGAAGTCTGTTCTGGAGAGGTCCTATCAATGTGCCTTGCCAGAAGCATTCTGGCTTATTGTTGCCCTGGCAGGAGAAAGGTTTGGGCCTGCCAGCTCAAATCGAGTTAATTTGCGCCTTGGGCCGGTTCCAGAAGCTGTTTAGTCGAGGCGACATGACCGGTCGAGTCTTGTAGCAAGACTCGCGCGCAGTACAGCTGTTTCTGTCAATGGCACATTCTGTAGAATTGTTGAGTCCTCAGTCCAAAAATGCAAATCCCAAGTAGAGTCTTCACAATCCCCTCAGACTTGGGCATGTCCGCAGTTGACGAGCTGCAGTAAATATGCATATGCAAGTACATGTTTGACTTTCCTGCCGCAGCTAGTCTAAGTCTAGCAATCTTTCAGATCGTGGTTATCATGTGCTATGATGATGCTTGAACTGCTCATATCTTGCACTTTGCTTTGGTGCCAAGAGGCGGGAGTTTCGATGTTATCTCCACATACTCCTGAAGGAATGATTCCTTGCCTCGAGCGAACCTTTAAACTCCAAGCCCCAAGCACTCGAACCTAGATCCTAAGCCTAACAGTTGTTCGTTTTCTGAGCATCGGATCCACCGGACACCCCCCATGTCGGTGCAGGCAACTAGCCGGATCTCTGTACCAGTATGCACTCAGAGAAGGGGGACGGATTCGTTTGGTAATACCCCACTTCCTGGCGCAGAAATCTGATAGCAGGCTTAACCTTGGAATCTTAAGCAGTCGTACCAGTATAGAGAGAAAGTTGGACAAACATCGATTTATGGATTTGTGTTATTGCTATATGTGCAGATTCCCAAAACACGCACAGAAGTCGTTGGTATTCTACCGGTATACCCCAGCCTTGAAAAACCCGTGATGATCCTTGTGCATAGTAGATTCAATTTCATCTTCCATTTCAATCTCTATTATCGTGGTAATATCCCCGAAGCCCTAAATGCTCATTGTGCAACCCTCCTATGTCATCCCTACCGCCCTAAATCGTAATTTCCATTTTCTCTTCCATTATACCTATGTACCCAATATTCTATCTTATGACATGCCCCTATATTCCACCCCTGTATTCCTTATGCTATTATAATTATATCCCTTATATCCTATATTCCTGTATTCCCATCAGGTACCTCCAAGGAGGACCAAGAGGCCTGGCTCCAGGGCCTTCGCTTCCTTGTGGCCGACAAAGGCAGCGAGGAAAAGATTCCTCAGGCCCTGTAGCCGAGCAGGGAGCCTATAGAGGTACATGCAGGGTTAAGGGCTTGGGGACCATATACAGATTTGCAGAATTGATGCCTGATATTCCGTTGACATTTGCTCTTATTCGCGCGAGAAGGACTTGTCTTATTGACGGAGTTGTTGTCAAGGCCCTGGCTTTGAACATGTAGATGGCCTACACTACTCATTCTTCTGCTTACTGTGACTTGTGCTGATACGCTAAACTATTATCATCATCATGTTTTTGATGTCGATGCTAGTTTTCGTGCTGCTGCTCCCGCTGCTGATGTTGTCTTGCCTTCAGCCACCGGCACTGCTACGCGGACAATTGCGATTTTTCCTCACGCCAAAGCATTCTGGCAGTTTCTGAGCCTTAGCTTCAACAACATTGCCATGTCTGCATCTTCCATTGCTAGTGGTCATCCCGATCGAACAAACAGATGGTGTGGACGTACGCATACGACAGCCTCTTTTGCTAACAATGCATCACACGTCTGCTGTCACAATTATTCTGCAGGACATATGGTCAATTCAGTCGGGCCTATGTCAAAGCTTGGGGATTTCAGCGCTTACCAATGATTTTTCCTTCTCGCAGGTCCCTGAAATCTGGATTGATTTCTGCATTGTGCGATGTACGAAATAATCCCTAGCTCTGGCATAATATACTTTTGCAGGGATTGCGAGATGCGATGTTGCAGGGGAAGCCCAGTGAACAAGGTCTACAAGAGAAGCTGAAGCTGCAGGATGCATGGGTGTCTTGCAGAAATGGGCCCGTCTTGGGGGTGTCCTTGGTGCTACAAACATCCTCCAGCTAGCCTGAAGCATGAAGGTCTGACTTCGAAACATTGGCCTGTGTTGGTGGAAAGAGGGGGAGAGGGCTTTGTGTCGCAGCACGCAGAGGTTGCGCATGTATTGATTCGCGGGTTGACTAAACGCACGGAGCCTGCTGGCAGCATCGAGCCGGTCCAATCATGCGTTACATGGAGATCAAAAAGCTTGTCCAGGAGCAACTCTGTGAGCAGCTGCGGCAAGAGAACAACATGCTCCGCGACATCGTTAAGAGCCTTGGAGAAGCACAGTGCTGTTTGTGACAGGAAATTAGTGTTGATCCAGTGTTACAAATGTCGCTCCAGGTGGTTTTTGCTGCATGTTTATCTTGAGATCCCGGCAGCTATTTGGCATGGATTGTGCTGTGAGACAACCAGCATCATGAGGGCTTCCAACACGGCCTTGAATGTTGCACGGAAAAAGGTTGCCGGCCATGTCTTGGCTTCGGTTGCAGGGCCACACAGAACTGCCTGACTGAAGTTCTGCGTTTACCGCAGTTGCGGTTACAACTCCTCATGTAGTATCTTTGAACAAGGAGAAAGGACGAAACCATCGCGGAGCTTCTGCGTGATAGCCAAAGCACTTTGGCATCATGGGCGGCTAGCAAGCCCTTCTGTGGGACGTCTCATGCATTTGGATGATGCGGAGGGGTGAAGCTTCAAGAGAAGTGCGCCAGTGCTCTTGCACTCTGCGAAGCAACCACAAGCTGCCATAGCTGACTTCACTCAGGCAAGTCGATCAAGACAGAGTCGACCTCGCGGGAGAGTGACGAGCACCTGCAGCACCTTGAGTTGGAAGTACCCTTTGGCCAGTATAAGAATCATGTGGCAACCTACCCCTCGGCCCAGAACAAAATTACTGCAATTACCTGGCTAGCGGCTAGTGCATGCTGCATGGCATGGCACTAAACTTGCATACCTCAGGTATCGCGAGGTCGCCATTCTCAGGAGGAAGAACAAACGACTCCAACTTGACCTGAAGTCCAAGCAGCAAACCATTGCAGGTCTGCTTGCCAGAGAGGTTCATGGCTTTGTGATCCACATCTGCCTGCCGAATGATCACTTGCATTCGTCTTGATCAGATGAAGTGGACTAGGGACATGACCTCCATTGACCCAACATTGGAGAATCAAATGGAAAAGACCATGGATCAAGGAATTTGAACTACCACATTCTACATATATGTGCATATACATACACACAGAACGATCATATAGGTTTCTCCCTAACTGCCACCCTGAAGGTCTGCTGAAGCTGGTCGAGAGGCCTGTGTTGTGGGTGTTGTATTTGTTGTGTGTGTGTGTTGTGTTTGTTGTTGTCGTTGCGGAGGAGGGCAGCAGAGTGCCGAAAGTCCTGCATCTGTCTAAGATGCCTTCTCCATGATGCCTTCTCCAGGCTATCGCAGCAAGCCGATGCCGAAACCAGTGCGCCAGAAGACCAGGCCATGTGAGATTTCATTTGATGCAGCCCACAACCAGCTTGCAGCAGGAGGACACGCAAGACGAGCCAGAGATCAATCCGAAAGTGCATCCAAAGCTCGTCGTGACCCAGGCTTGCTTTCGGTGAAGCAGCTGGCCCGGTTCTTGAGTAGTCACAAGAATCATGTGCAGGGCTCTATGAGGACCGGCCTCCACCTGGCCTTTCGAAAAGCTGCCAAGTAGTAAAATGGATAGTCATGGAGAAGGATAGTAAAACCCAAAAACACTACTAAGCCAGAAGCCTTTGAAGGGTTCGTGTTCGCTGAGCTTGCAGACTTGCAGGTGGCTGTGGACCCTGACTCCGCACCGGCGGCGGAGGCGCCAACGGTGCAGGCCGGAACTGTCGACAAGCTGGTCAGTATTCGTCAGTCATGGCGGTACCACAGTCATAGGTTTCAGCAGTATTTCTGCCACGGTTACTGCTATGGTTAAATGTATTACATGATATAGCTCTTCTCATCGCCAGTCGAGTGCGGCTAGTAGTCCTGGTGTGCTTGCCCTCGTTCATCCTGTATTCTTTATACAAGTCTTGCTACTTGTATTGATCTCTTTACTTGTTATCTGAGTTATTTGAATAAACATCACCGGAACACAAACACACCCTCCAACACTATGCCAATAAGGCCGTGTGTCAACACACAACCTCAGCACTCTTACCAGGCTCCCTGCCCCAGCCCACTGGAGCCCGCGCCGACCCCGACCCAGCAGCAGGAGGCAGTCTCCGTGCCAGTGCAGATTGTGTGTTTGTTTGCCCTGAAGTCTTCTGAATTTGGGCTGCTGGCAGCAAGTAGTAGAATCTAAGAAGCTTCGTGCAGGGCCCCTTCGCGGGGGAGCTGGGTGCATTGGTCGAGAAGCTACAGGCCAAGGGTGTTGATAGGTTGGGAGATTCTGGGTCTGAAGCTGGAACATTTTCGTTTCGTCTACCACCTTGCTTCTTCATGGCAGCAGCGAGGCTTTGCAAGAAGCCACAGCCTCGGCCACGCAGGGCGTGGCCTCGTTGGGTCGCTGCTCGGGGTGCAGACAACTCATGGCAGATTTCTGTGCCAGCTGCTTCATGAATGTTGGGAACAGGATCACTCTGCATTGTAGCGGTTCCGTAGTTTTTTTGTTCTCGCGCCCCTTTGCGGACATGTGTTGGAAAGTCAGGCTTTCAGCCCCCAAGCCGTAGCCCACCTGGGCCTGCCCCTCGCGGGCCAAAGAGTGCTGCTGCGCTTCAGGCGCACAGGGTGGAAGGAAGGTCCTAGAAAGGATTTGGTGGCTGCATCGGTCTTCTTCGATGGTTTCGGTGCCAGGCACTGAAGCGTGAGATGGCCGTGCTGGAGGAGACCTGGGTGCAGTAGAAGAAGAACGTAAAGCCTAGCACCACTGTGCGTCTGCTGCACCGCTTCGGTTCGAGCCTCTTCATGCAGGGGTTGCCATGTCATGCTGCAGAAGCAGCCAACCTGCAGGAGAAGAAGAGGGTGGTGCAGCATCTTGCCCATACTCTAGAGCCAGATGGCTCTGACTCAGAGGACGGGTTTGGATGCTGAAGTGCTGGAGTCTGCAGAGCTTAGACTGATGCTCCCAGGAGGGTGACGGATTCCCGCTGCGCTGAGCCCTCCACAGAAAAAATCTAAACCACACTGCGCGAATGGCGCAGCGCCCCAGCCAGGGGCAATGCTTGATGTACGCGAACTTAGCTATGTGTGGAGGCGCCAGTTTTAGGTACCAGAGAAACACATGTGCAAAGACGCGTATCCTGGACGGGAGAAAAAATGCTGGCATTGGCAGTACCAGAAGAGCTTGCAGCGTTTGGTAAGCTGAAGGACGGGCCTTGGAAAGCAAGCTCTGAGGTCCGAGGACGACACCGCCAGGGAGGCCTTGCCTGCTGTCAGGTTGTCTTGGACCATTCTTGGCTTAAGATGGCTTGAAGGCCGCGTACATTCCCTGGCATGTGCTCAAGGGAGAATTTCTTCCCCATGCTGATGCTGCAGCCGTATTGGCCAGAGGAGATAGCTCAGAGAGGCTTCTTGTTTTCCCAGCGTCTGACCTCTCCGTGCCAGTGTCTTTGATCAAAGTCTAACTGCTTGAAGGCACAAGAGAAGGTAGGATTACTTTTAGGCCCTCGCAAAAGACGTGCGCCACGCATATATGTATACAGATACATGATAGATCTATGGTGATGATGATGATGATGATGATGATGGTGAGGATGGTGCCCGCAAATCTGGTCAGGAACGTTAAGCGAACAGGAGGTGAGAATACTGTATCATGCTTTCAAACAGTCCGATCACGTAGTGGAGCGTGCGGCAACTACAGGGCAACAGTTGTTTGAGTCTGGCAGGCCATGGCTTTCCAAGCGATGGCCCAGGACTTCGACCTTCTGAGGTCGCAGCTCCTGGATGTGATCAAGGCCAGGTTGATGGGTTCTGGACTCTTCCCTATCCACGGAAGCCAGGCGAACCGCGCCAAATGTGTGCCGAGCGATGAACACCCGTCTGCCGTGACAGGCCAGGCCACCGGTGCTGTGGACACGCCCTTTGAAGCTAACGTGTTGAAGTATTTGAGAGGTGAAGCCGCTCAAGAGCACTGCCTGGAGGAGGCAGCTGTCTGCGCGAAGGCTTTGACCCGTGGCACTTGTTGCCGCAAGTAAGAGCTCGCGAGGGGCCCGCCGCTTTGCCTCCCATGGCCATCTCCCTCCTGGAGCGCGTCCAGGTCTGCATGGTGCCTCGTTCATTCGAGCGTAGCCAGCATCAAGCAGTCCAATTTCTGTGGGAGGAGTACCAGGCGAACCCGGACGAGGAAACTTGGATGCGGAGGAAGTCTCTTTGGGAGAAAGGTCCAAGGTTGAGTGCTTTCATACAAAAATCTGTGACCGCACAGCCGAGGAGCGGTTTTCCAAGATGGTGACGTTGGCTGAGCAGATGGATGCAAAGTCTTTGCTGCTGAGCTGCTAGTTGGTATTTCAGCTTTAGACCTCCAGAAGTATTATTTGGCTCTATAGATTGCCCAGCCAGGCTGGCAAGTTGCACGTCCCACGGGAGCAGCTGTAGCCAAGGTTGGTGTCGGCCAGAGTTCTCATGGACCGCGCCGGGCGGTGGCTTTTGGGAATTTTCCTGGGTGGTTTGACACGACAGGTCTACCGTAGCCTCACCAAGGAACGTTGCTGCAGGTATACTGCTTCTGTGCTACTGCAAAGTTCATCTCTGAATGTCTCATAAACCAGAAGCTATTATTCTGATTTGGTAATCATCCAGCCTTGTGCTGGATGGGGTGGAGGACCCTTTGTTAAACTAAAGCCTTTTGTCTCCGATCATTCGCCCAAACCTGATTCACAAGTTTCGTTGAGTTGTCAAAGGGCTTCAACGCTTCCCTGAAATGGAGCATTCGGAGCCTTCCCCCAGTTTTCTGCCACAGGAGATCCTGGTCCAAGCCAACCTGGCCGAGTCTCATCAGCGGCTGAGGTCCTTCAAAAGAGCTTTGAAGAGCTTTGTGACCATGGACTTCACGGACCGCTTTTCGCTTCGGGTGCATGTATGCCAGCAAAAGGACGTTAGCCATCAAAAGTCGCGAGTGTGCTGGTTTGATAGTGGTCCCAAGCCACTAAAGTGCCAGGATCCAGGCGACACGGCCATCAAGACTTTCCGTGGGTGCTTCAACAAGATGACTGCAGCTCGCTTGTTCAAAGGGTGGCCCGAGAGGAGGATGCTGAGTTGGCAGATGATAGCTGCGGAAGCCAAGGAAAAGGGCATCACTTACACACAGATCCGGGAGGCAAGTCTTCAGTGCTGGCATCTCAACTTTACCTTGTTTTTGAAGACCGGGCACGTTCATGGCAGGCTTTGGTCAACCACAAGATCGAGCTCGTCCTCACTGCGCATCCCACCCAGGCAGGAGTCTTCTCAGCAGGGCTGGAACCAACTTGTGTCATGACCAGTGGAGGTATACTGGCAACAGATCTTAGGCATGCTCTAGATCATGAATTTTGCGTGCAATTTGATGAGAACTGCGACAGCCTTGTGCTGTCTGCTGCTACAACTCTTTCATTCCCAAGCCATCCCTTCATAGATCCCAGAGATAGCCTCCAAATCTGAACCCATGGCATCTTAGCGGGCATCGGAGGGCGGCTTAGGCAATCTTTTTTGGGATCCTTCAGTATGCGACAGCCCACCCAGTCTCTGTAGGTCCCCAGGCCTTTCAAAGGCATGCTGCTCATACCAAGGCCTAGGGATCAGTATGGGTCACTGGTAGATCCCCATCAATCCCTACTGTTGGCTAGTAGGGAATAAGGGATACAATTCCAGTAGTCCCCTTATGACCCTATACCAATATATATTCCCCTATGCCCTACTAACCTCCAGAAAGTCGTCCGTGGGCACCAGCCAAAGTGCCAGGCCCAGCGCCGCAGCAACCTTAAGAAGCATGAGAGCATTTCGGAGCTGCTGAAGGTGGGAAGACATTAAGGGTTATATGGGATATGTAGGGATATGTAGAGATTAGATAGGGATAGTGAGAAAAAAAGGAAACTACTGTTTGGCGTTAAGGGTTTAGGGTCTAGGTTGAAAATGTTCTGAGTAAGATGGAGAATCAAACGGGAAAGAACATGGAACATGGAATGGAAGCTGGGGCCATAAGAGTCTGGGGTTACATTTGTTTTTTGGGGACAGATCCTGTGTATTTGGGATCATGCAGGGACCACATGGGGTTCTACGTTGTTCAGGGGCGTGGCTGGTGCGGGCTTCGCGGATTGATAAGTTCTGGTGAGTGGATTGGCGGTTGCCTTCCTTTGTAGTTTTTGCAGGGGTTCAGGTTAACAATGGAGTACTACCTGGTTAGTTGACATGTTGAAAGGTTTCAAAGAACAAGACCTCCCCCCTAAAAACAACAGTACAGAAGCTTTCTGTGTGTGGACTCCAGCCAGGTTAACGATACCAGAGATTCCCTGACCCCGGGCGAGCAAGAGGAGCTGCGCGCCAAGATCCAGGCTATGGATGAGGTTGCACCCTTCTCGTCTCCAGCGTAGCTTTTCTGTGAGATTAGATGCGAGAGGCTCTCCCGTCTTTCTCTCAGCTTGACAGGGATGCCTTGCAGCTTCGTTTTGAACTGCTTCGCTACAGTACCTCTCCCTCATCAGGCTTGGGGTTTCAGGATCGCCTTTGGAGAAGGTCCCGGGAACCTTCACTCTTATTCTGGAACGAGGTTGTGCATCAAGTGATAAGCCCTAGTCGTGCTTTCTTGTGAATGATGGGATTCATGGCCGCTGTTTCTGCTTCGAGCCTGCATGTGCATTTCAAGTTCTCAACGATTTGGATGCAAGATCATGCATGACATGAACGTTCCATGGAGGCTCTTCAATGGAGCTGCTGGCGCACCAATGCCGTCCGGCGCAACCGGCCCACTGCAGAAGGCTTGCATCCTTGCAAAGCGATAGTTCAACATGCAGGTAGCCTGCATTTCCGACAAAAAACCTGCATGGGTCCAAGGTGAGGCACGCAATGGGATGCTGGTCCTTGAGGACTTTGTTTTTCATCCAGGGTTACTGAGCGATGGGACATATTGAGCGGTCAGGATGCAGTGTGGAAGGCAGTCCCGGAGCATTGCCGTCGAATTGATCGCTGCCTGAAACACCGTGGAATGCCTCCTCTCCCCTACGATGCATCGGCCCTCCGGCGTTTTCTTAAGTCCTTCTGTGGAGTGTTGGACAGCACAAAATCTAGGACCAGGCATGTTCAGAACCGGCACGCCCGCTTTGGTCTACAAAGGTCATCAAGATGAGCACTTGGATGGGTGGTGACCGGGATGGCAATCCAAATGTCACAGCTCCTTGCTTCAGAAAAAGGTGAGCCAAGACATCATCAGCTTGTTGAGTGCAAGCTTTGAACATGCAGCTCTTGTTGATTTAGAAGTGCTTTGAGAAACGTAAGTTTGCAGTTTTCATTTGAATTTATGCGTTGCATTTGTGCCTCACTACAATTGTACAAGTCCGCCGCTTGGAGACTGAGGCTGCCACAACACGTGAAGTCAGTGCCCTCCTACGATGGCGAGTGGCCGAACTTTACTATGCGGAGGCGAGCTAAGCATCGACGCAGGATGGTTCTCAGTTGAGTATGAGTATCAAGGAGAAGGGTCTTAAGAGAGTAACTCAAAGGAGGTCCAGTGTGGATAGGAGTGCTTGAAGTGAAGGGCCTGACACTTCATCCTGCAGGTAGATGCCTTGCTTTTCGACCTGTCCATGACCGGCGATACCAGTGAGGCAGGATTTTCAGCCCTCACGAGTCTGGTTTTCCTGCTACAACCCTTTCTCACGTGCGACCAGAGCCTGAGTGGTTTCTCAGAGCTTCAGGAACTCCAGCAAGAGCTGCAGAATTTGGCTGGCATGTGGCCCACTCCCAGCTTCAATGGTGACAAGGTGAGGATCCTGGCCATTTGCTTGGCTCCACTTGGCCGCTGCTGTGTAAGCCCTGTAGATTCCCCATTCCCTTTACATTCCTGAGGTGGTCCGTTCGCAGTTCTTAGCATACTCCAGAATAGTAATAGTAATAACAATAATAGTAGTAACAATAATAGTAACAATGATAGTATTAATAATAGTAATAACAATAGTAATAATCATAGTAATAATACTACTCCCCAGGCCCAGAATGTGCTCTTTAGCTCAGAGATGCGCCGAGCGCTTTGAAGGTTTGCCGCCCAGACACCCGGTGTGGCGTTCACCTGAACTTCCACAATGGTGTGGCTGCCGATGAGCCGTACCGCCGGTCCCGGGGTCTGGAGTTTCAGGACATGGACAGTTGCCCCTCCATTTGGAACCAACTCTCTGCTAGGTCAACTGTAACTGTTGGCTTGCAGTGCTTGCTGTCGCCTGCCCTACTTTCACGCCACATCAATTGTTGGGGATAACCAGAGGCTCCTGATGAGTGTGCGCCGTCGCCTTTTCCGCACGAAGAAATGTATGGAGAGCCTGTATCTTGGAAAGCCTGTGGACAAGGACTTTGAGCCGGAGGTCTACAAGAGCACCGCCGCTAAATGGAAGGGAACAAGAAGGATTTTACCTGCTAGTCTCGCATTCTTCTAAGTTTATGTATTCTCGCGGCTCCATGGCATGCCCACTCAGAGAGTGTTTTGATCTCACGGCTAGCTGTCAGGTGTCCCTCGCATTGATAGGTAACAGCTGGCAGCCCTACCAAAGTACTAGTAACCACGTATTGGCTACGGTTAGCAGTGCGTACAAGCTAAGAACAGTGCCAGTGTTGCATGGGGAAGGCTTCAACTCTCCTGGTTTGAGCCAAGTTGTAGGATTCTTCCTCTTTTGGGCTGACCACAGACATTTCGGCAGCCCTAGCGAAGCTCGAAGTTGGATCCTCTTTTTGAGTTGTTACATCTTGGAAGTCCGGCGAGGCCTAAAGCAAGGCACAGGAGGGTCGACTTTTCTTTATCCTGTGCAGGGGTATCCGACAGGAGTGATCCATTTTGGTTCCAAAATCCAGGCATGTCGGTTTATGAGCAGTGGTGGTTTGTTTTTCTGTGGTGTCCCAAAAAGGCTCCACGTGGGGCATCCCAGTTTTTGGTTTTGATTCGAACGTTTCTGGGCTTGAGTCCTCTGCCCCACGTAGCAGAAGACCTAGGGTCCAAGGGGATGCAGCTGTACAACCGAAGCCTTGCTGGCGGTCCCCTAGGGCCCTAGTTCATTCAACCTGGAGTGTCGGAACTGTTCGACCTTGATGTCCAATTGTAGTCCTGGCAACAGGCTTTGGGATTTCAAGGCTGGCGTCCTGTAAGATCTGAAGCTGCCCTGCTTTCTGGGAAAGCGAAGCAGGAAAAGGCAACCCCGTCAACCAGAGACTTGAACTTTTAAATCCTCTCAGTTTCCACGTGATTCATTTTCCATGGCTCCTCGAACAACGACGACAAAATCGATAATGACAATAACAACAAGAGCAACAATGACTTGGAATAACACTAGCAAAAACAACTTTCAACTCTTGGCCCAGGCATGGAGGAGCTCGCACGGCCACTGGAGATCGTCTACCGGTCTCTCGTGTCCACAGGCGACGAGGCCCTGGGGCCTTGTACAGCATTGGTCCTGACATGTCCTGACAGGAATGGCCAGAATCTATTTCTTGTTCCTGACCAAAGACTGGGGAGTCATCGTTCTCGGATTCCCAACCCGACCAGCCATGTGAGTAAGGTTGTGAAAAAACTTCCGAGTGTAAGTCCCAGGCCCCTACTGTTCGTGACAGCTTCATTCATCCTCCTGAAGTGATAGACAGTTCCAAAGACCGTTGCAGCACACTTGCCCGGAAATGCCATCTGAACGTTTTAGCTACAAAATGGGGGATTCCCGTGTGCAAAAACGGAGACCACTTCCCCCTGGAAAGTCTGTTGCATTTGCACAGGTGCTGGCCAACGGCCGACTGCTGGATCTAATTCGCCGTGTCCGCACCTTCGGGATCAGCCTCGCATGTCTGGACATTCGCCAAGAGTCTGACAGGCCCAAGTGAACCTAGGTCTATGTGCCAGGAGGTACTAGTAGGTCTGGCTAGCGAACTGCAAGGCAGGTGTCCAGTTTTGCGTGTTTGCAAAGAGAGGGTCTGCCGGAAGCACGCTCGTGTCGCTTCACTGCGGGCTTCCCGCAATCATGGCCGTTTCCAACACAATCGCCAAGAGTGCGCCGGTACAAATACATGAAATGCAGAACATACATACCTGTTGCTGGTGCTTGGGTATGAGGAGGTGCAGGTGCACCCTCCAACTGTTCAACTCGAATGGTGTGCAAGAATTTGGTCCATCTTCTTGGGCACAAGAGTCGCGTGAGCTGGCTTCCGCAGGAGGTAGTAACACCCTTTACTTCACAGCAGCTTTTTTGTGGAAGTCCGACTGTTCCGGACATGAAGCCTATTGATGCCTGTTGTCAACAAGCATTCTCACTGTCAGTGGTTGTTGAATGGTCTGCGGAGGGTGCCTTCAAAGGGCTTTGTTTTAGATTTGTTGTGAGTGGACACACATACCACTTACGTCGGAGTATGGCCAAAGCCGAAATCATTTTGGGTTTGGCATGCTTACCCGCATACAAAGGTGATGCACGAAGGAAACATGCAGCATGAACCTCCCGACCGTTTCCTATCTCTGGCTTGAGTTTGTGGGCAAATTGTAGCACCCAACGTGCTCGTCTGAACTTTTTTGGCTTGGAAGTAGATCCCTCCCCCCGCAGTAATTGACGCATACGTGCATCAAAAAACAACATGCCTGAAAGAGGCAATCTACACTTGACCTTTTGCAAAGAAACAGAAAGTAGTTCCTGGTCTGGGTTGCAGCCATCCATTTGAAGGGGTGCTTGAGTTCATGTTGGCTCTTTGTATTTCAAAGACCTGCGCCGATGGTGTGTCCCCCAAACCTGAGCAGGCACGAGGAAGTCATGGACGCGATCACGCAATACTTGGGACTGGGGACCTTCGGACTGGCACTTGATGTTCTTTACAAATTCAGACGTCAAGAGGAGATGAGCTAGATGGTTTTCATCAGCTGGTGCTTGTTACCTGATGTGACATGAGCATGCCACAGTCAGATCGTGGATGGGAAGTATTTTCATCCCAATGAATTCTAGTCCCTGCTACCGAAGCATCAGTTCTAGAATCCTACCTCCTAGACTGCTTTGTGATTTGGGGGTCTCAGATCCTACTCCGCGTGGGCGGAGCAGCAGAAGTGCGATTGGCTCCTCCAGGAGATTGAGTCCAAACGACCCCTCCTGCCTCTCGGAGTGTTACGTTATTTTGGACCTTTGGCTTAGGGTTTCTAGGCGTGGGGTAGACTTCTGATGCGTTCTATTTGGCCAGTGCCTGAACATCATGCCTAAGCTTGGAGTGAGGTCGCCGGGCATGCCCATGTCTGACATAGTCCGGGAGGTCATCAACACGCCCCTCAGCACAGGATGCAGACACGCAGCTTGCATACCTGCGTGCAGCAGGCATACTGCTCTCCACTTGCTGCCAGAGATTTGGGAAATTGATCCCTTCTTTGGACAAATCTTTTGGATCCAGGTTCTGTACCATAGCCGAGCTTCCTCCAGAGGCCGTGGGTGCCTACTGCATTTCGCTTCTGGACCACAATAAATGGTTTGGAAGCAGAACCCTCTTTTTTGCTGATTGCTGGCAACTCTGTGCCCGTTTTCATCCAGCTCAGGATGTCTCGTGCCACCTCAGATATCTTGGCGGTCTGCCTGCTGCAGCTCGGCGGCCTTGACAACAGAGTTTTGCAGAAAATGATGGTGTGTGATCTTTTGTGTTGGATTTGAATGCATGACAGAGCCTTATTTTGTGATCTGGCAAATGGAGCAACTGAGATCTAACCGAGGCAAAAGGTTGGAGGCGTCCAGCAGTTCATGCGGATCAGCCCTTTGTGGCTTGGTGTGGAAGCTATGCATTCGCGGATGCATGATTTTTCTTTGCCACGGCCCCGATCTAGGTTCGAGACTCGGGAGGACTTGCAAGCTGCGCCTCGAGTCGTGGACTCGCTGCTGAGCATTCCCTGGTACAAGCACCTGGGCATCAACGATCGATATCCTACCTAGGTCCTAGGCGCAGTCTTGAGATGAGCAGCCCAAGCGGATGTGCAGCTAGGACCTTGTCAAGCTGTTGTTGTTCCACGCTCCTGTTAGAGCAGCAGTTTCACCGTCATGCTCAGGAACCACGTCAAAGGAAAGCAGGAGGCCGTCGGCCAGTAGATGGGAGATCAGGACTTTCAAGTAAGAAGCTCGAATGGTTTGAAGCCTTCATTGACGAACATATCTTGAGTCACAATACCCACAAGGCTTAGCCTGCACAGCCAGCAAAAAGCAGCGTGTGAACCATAGAGAGTGCAATTGCAGGTCATGCTGGGCTACTCTGATTCTGTCAAGGCGCGGAACCGAAAAGGGTATACGTGCGACGAGCGTGTAGTTTCAAAGCGCGGGGTTGCGCCTGAAAGTGAACCTGGTGGAAGGGATGCGCAGCTTGGAAAGCAGCTTCGCGTGTGTTGGGTCAGTGGTTGCTTGAGTAGGCTTCTTTCACAAGCGATATGCTGTGCCTTTTCGAGCTACGGCTTCGGCAATTAGTTTATGCATCTCCAGGATTTGTTTGCCTTTGCTAGACCTGACCATATAGGACTCCTGAGAAAGGCCGAGCACAGAGAGAATACCTCGTATCACAAGCCCCGGCATGCGTTAGACGCCTTGCTGCTGGCACAGTTGCTCAGCGCATGGAGGCATAGAGCAGCTTTCTAGAAACTTGTTGAGATTATCCCGAGGCCCCAAATGGCACTTATCATGTTGAATCTCAAACCGGACAAGCAGTCCATGGAGCGTCGAGAGCCCAGGGCAGGGCATCAAGGCTGCGCAACGCCCCCCCCCAAGTCTCCCTAGAGCTCCTTGTCGTGCGCCGATCAACCGTAATGAGTGGTTGCCCTTGACTGACGACAGGTAGGCTGTAGATTCTGGTTGACGGCTGCCAGGACGCTGGGAAGTTTGCGTCCACATGGGCTTTGCATGTGGCTATGGAGAAGCTTGTGGAAGTGGGGACCAAGCCTGGACCCAAGCTTCCCCGTAAACAGCACTTCAGGAGTGATAGGGATGTAGCAGCTCGTATGAGTTCATAGCTTCTGAGTCTTTCCACGAATCATGGAGCCAAGAGCTTGCTTGGCAGAAGGCACGGCGTGGAGATCACCTTCTTCCATGGCCGGGGTGGCACGATCAGCCGGGGGGGCGGGCCTCCACACCTCACGCGCCCCGACATGTCTGAGAAAGAGTTGTGAGGGATGAGGGTCCAGGGGATGCGAAGCACCTCAGTCTTCGGATGCAGGTTGCTGAACCAGCCCGCCGGGTCCATCACCCGGCATTTGCGGCTGACTGTGCAGGGGGAGATGATTCAACAGTGCCTCGGCGCAGATTGTGGCATCTTTCGCAAGCAGAAGAGTAAGCTGCCTTTGCTGAGTTGCCTGGCTTGTTGGAACGACTGCTTCGCTAGGCATTTCATGAATCCGGAGGTAGCGGAGCACACCCTGGAGAGATATGCGGTGGCATGGACAAATCAAGCATTGCGCTTGGCAGAGTTTTGTTGGGGGGTTCATTTCTTCTAGCAGGCCTCTCGCACCTTTACACTGTGTACTTGAGCACGTTCCCAGCATCAGGCCGTGCGTTCAGTATTGGTTTTTGGCTACATCAGGAGTTCAGAAGAGCAAAAGCGAGGGAGCTGAGGTGAGGGTTTTTCAGTCTCATGGGCCTATCTTTTGGGAATCCTTCTGATGGGAACCTGTGAGGATATATAGTAGTGGGGGCATCCGGTAGATCCTTTTTTAACACCTGCCCAGGTGGCAGTCCTGGAGCATATGCTGACTCCTCCACCGTTGCCCTGCCCGGATTACCGGGCTGCCATGGAGGAGCTGGCAGACCTCTCGGCCCAGGACTGGGCAGGCTCTTTGCATATGGGAGTCTTTTCAACGTAGTTGTTAGCCTCAAGGGGTACATCCACATATTCCTAGCGCCCCCAGTGCTTTTTGAGAAATGACTCATAGGATTGTGAAGGTAGCTAATGATATAGAATGTCCATAGTATTCTGCAACTTATGCCGGGTGCTATGGAGCAACCCCAAGTCCGATGCATCCAGAAGAGCTGCGTAAATGTGTCGCAGCTTCTGGCATTTCCGCGCAGACTCGATCGCGAGTGTTGAGGACTATCAGACCACTGTTTTTCGGTCACCAGATGACCAATTCGTGAAGCTGCTAGCCTAACTTCAGAGCTTTTGCTGTAGCTTCCAGGCTCCTAAGCTGTACATCGTTGTATCTCAGGTACTTCCATACTGCGACCCCTTCCGCTGAGCTGGCTCAGATGCTCGCCTTGCATTGGCGTAAGTTCGGGCTGATGAGCCTAGCCTTGTCATGCCTGGTCTTCGTTAGTCCATTCTCTAGTTCGATGCAAGCCATCAAGGATGCAGCTGAGTGCCTGTAGGATGAACATCGGTTCGCGTCCAGCCAAGCGCCGCAATTACGGGGGCATTGATACCCTGCGGCCACCTGGTTCAAAGCTTGTTTGGGATGTGAACTCAGTTCATTTTCTTGTGCGCTATGTTGGCTTGGCAGATCCAGGGCCATCCCATGGATTTTCGCATGGACACAGACGCGGCTGCTTCTGCCGGTTTGGTTGGGCGGCTTGGCATCCTTTGACCTGGCATTCTGCTTGCCGGTGGTATATAGGGGTTATATTGGGATGAACTAGGATAATGGAAAACAACATGAAAACTACTAGGTTACAGTGTATTGGGATTCTGTAGGGGGGCCTCAGGCAACGGCCACGCCTTGGACAAGTTCATAGCTGACGGCAAGCTAGAGCTGCTCAGCAAGCAACAGCAAGCTCTGTTTTTACGAACTTGAGCACCAGGTGCCGCCTATGCTAAGGTTGCTTCAGAGGATGTATGCAAGCTGGCCTTTCTTCAAATCAATGCTAGACCTCATTGACATTGAGCTCGGGAAAGCTGATGAGCACATAGCCGCTCGAGTCGAACAGCAATGGGCTTTGCATCTTCCCTGGCTTGTTGAGCCATGCTGCGAGACTGCAGGGAGTGTCACCCAGCCAAGGCAGCTCACTACGACTCCAAAATCTGCGATGACGCGCTGAAGCCACTGGGTAAGGACCCACGAGCTTGCGCGGGAAGAATGAAAATGGCGTTCCTTGCTCTCGGTGCAGGATCTCCGCAAACGACTGCAACAGGCGACCAGCTCTGTCCTGCAGGTACAGCTGGAAGGCTTTGCCGCGTGAATAATTAGCGTCTCTGGAATCCTGGAAGGTCAAGAAGGAACAAGAGATCCTGTCCGCAGAGCCAAGCACGAAGTTGGCCATCGGGATGCGGAGGCCAAGCCAGACAGGGCTTACACCAAAGGCAGGTTAATCTGAGTTGAAGCCAGCGGGCCTCATAATCATGTTTCAGGTGTCATTTAGAGTTTTGTTGCCTAGGTGTGGCCATCTTGGCCTAATTGACATCACTCCAGGCCATACTTGGATGCCACCCACGTGATTCAGGCAGAGGTGCTACAGCGTGGGGAGCTCAGCAAAGCGGGGTGCTGCATTGTTATTGTTCTGGTGTCAATGCCGCATTTAGCCGGGCTGCCGCGCTCCTGAATGTTGGCAGTTGGCATCTTGGTGGTGAGGTCTGCGAAAGGCAGGAGAGCACATCAGCGAGGAGCTGGCCGATGCGATGATTGTGAGCATCCAGGGTATTGCAGCAGGAATGCAAAACACAGGGTGAGCCCTCCCTCCGAGGGCTCGGCACATCAAACTTTTCAATAGTCCCAACGATCCCCAACGTCAGCCAGATTGTTACCTGACATCCCAAGAATTTCAGCTTCAGAGAATACATTTTTGAGTTCGTCAGTGCCACAAAGGTTTGTGCTTTGGGCTGGAGGTCACTGCACGATCCTGCACTGCCCAGCTTGCCATGGGTCCGCATAGGGACGCGGCAAAGCGTTACTTTCTACGTACAGTTGGCGAAGCCGCAGACTGTCTCAAGTCTTCATGTGCGCTCTACATGCGCCAACTGCATCAAGCGTTGCTTCGCCTTGGGTGTTCAACTTCATGAAGCATCGATGCTCATTCAGCGAACGCTCATCTAAAATAAATCGATGGTTCATGGATATGGACACACCCTTGTTTACGTTATGTGTTCTGTTCCATCCAGCCATCTGTCAATGTGCTGGCTGCACTCAAGAGAAGTGCCCCATGATGCTGGCAATTCAAATGGCTGGAATAACCTCTGGAACGTTCGCAGCAGGGGAAAAGCTTCCTCAGGGTGCCTGTTGCCATTGCTGACACATGTTCGGAGGTGCCAGCGCCCAAGATAAGTCGTCTGCAGCTCATCTTAACTGGCAGGTGAAATTTCCAATGGATCGAGGCTTTCGTGTGGTCGTGCCCGAAACTCAACCTGCCAGTGGGCACATGTAGTTGCGACTGCTGTCATTGCAGAGACGGTCATGATCTTCCCTAACCAGGCAGCGAATAGCGTGTGGCGCGGATCACACTTTTGCCATCGCCAGATGCCTAGAGAATAACACAGACCAAACCGGAGCAGACAGACCTGAGCCTGTGATCTGTTACAGTAGCCCAGTAGCTTGGGTGATTCATCACTGAAGCACCGCCATGCAGTGCTATGCGTGACGGATTCCCGTAGTTGGAAGGTTGGCAGATAATTTATTCTAAGACAGTCACTTTAAGTATGCGGCACATGCCTTGTTTACGTCAGCCAATCCAGAAACGTAGGCTAAACCCTTTTAAACCCTAAATCATAGATCCTAAATAGTAGTTTCCATTTTCTTTTCCATCATCCCAATATACGCCCCAAATAATGTACATTATAGCAGTTTCCATTTTCTTTTTCATTATCCAAATATAACCCCAATATAGCCCTAATATTACCCCAATATTGCCAAAAAACACCCTAACATAGCCCGAATATTACCCCAATATTACCCCAATGTAACCCTAATATAGCCCCAATATTCCCCCAAAATTACCTCAACATAACCCTAATACTACCCCAACATTGCCCCAATATATAACCCTACATAGCCCCAATTACCCCAATGGGTACATGAAGCAAACATCTCACAACTCGCTGAGACTCAGCTGGCCTGAGGTCACCGTTTGGCGTGCCGATCCCAAGAGGGCTGGGGGGTCTGAAGCTGGAAACGTAATTCCCTAGGTAAATTCATTGGGGATTGGAGTAGGAATATGGCATAGTATACTATAGTATATTATAGTATACTAAAGTATATTATAATATACTATAGAGTACTATAATATACTATAGTATACTATATAGTATATTATGGTACACTATGTCACATTCTGGCATTTTGGCACAATTCCGGCTTTCTCGGCTCAAGTTGAAGCCGACAAACGCACAAGAAAGCTTCCAACTTCTGCTTCTGCAGCCGAGCCTGGACCTTCCAAATCAGTATTATTCTTATTGCTATTAGTAGTACTAGTATTACTATTGTAGGTATTCTATTATTATTGCTGTTATGTGCATATTTACCTTTCCCCAAAAGTAATCCCCTTAGTAATCCCCTTCCTCAGTTTTAAACTCCCACCCCCTCCTAATACTTAATATGCCCAATATACCATGATATACCACCAAGGGAGTATTTAATGTATTTAACATTGGGGGGTGGGGAGGTTTAATACTAGGGAGGGGAGTACCTTGCGTTGAGCCTTGGAAGTTTCCAGCGTGGAGGAGCACATCATATCCATTCTTTAGACATAGATGCCAGACCTTGCAACCCAGGAGAGCAATATCTCTCCATGCTGCTTGGTGGCACTGGAAGCACTGAGCACTGGCTGTCAGTTGAATCTCCAAAGATTGAAGTCTTAAAGCTTTCTCAGTCTCTCTAAATGTTTTGTAAGGCCTTTCGAAGGTCTTAGGGTGTGGAGCTTCGTATTCGAGCGGAAGCAGCCCCGCGCTTGCAGGTCCAACCCTATTCCAGGACTTGGCTGTTCCGCAGAATGGCGTGCGGCGTGCAGCAAGTATGGCATGGCAGATCTTGGTTTGGTCTCGCGTTTGACATCTGTTCGTCCACAGGATCCTCGGTGCTTGCGGTGGCGATGGATGCCCCGCTCGCCGTAGAACCATCAACGCTGGTGATTGAGAGTCTCTTCTAGTTTCAGAAGTAATAGCCGAAGAGGGGCCAAACGTCAGACCTGCAAGTTGCATTGTTTTTGTCTCATACATGGCCGAAGTCAGGGTGGCCTGTTTGGGATAAAAAAAATCCAGGTTTTGCCGGCGCTCCGCAGCATTCGAGAGACGCTGCTTCTGTGCTTTGTTAAGGATGGGCCGCGGTGTCCTCGGTGACTTCAAGGCATACCTATGCGCCAACAGTTCGCAAAGTGCAAAAGCTCCAAGACCTTGCGGCAGGGACACAAAGGCACTTGCTGGAGTTGCATTGCTGGTTGTGACTTGGCTCCAGCTGGCTAGAAATCAGCCATGGAACGCAGCATGGCGGTCCGTCCCGAGAGCGTGGAGGAGGGGTTGCTTTTTCACGTTGGATGCTTTACGGTGCTTCGGCGTCGGAACATGAGTTCAACGCTATTCTGTCTGTGAGTCGAGTACTGTCAGCCAGCCAGACACGACCAAAGCACGCCAGTTTAATAGAATTGGAGCAGAGGCGTTCCTTATGAATGACACCTACTGCTGCCGCCAGCATGTCGTCCTCCGACCGATTCCCGTGTACCGTGGAGAGTCACTGTGCTAGAAGGAATATGTGGACATATTTCACATTGAAGGACCTCCCTGGACGAACAGGCAAAAAGCTTGCGTGCCAGGAGTGGTTCCACTTTGTCCCCAACTTGCTCCACGATGCGGGCTGGCAAGTTCCACATCAATGCTCCTTTGGCAGGCTGTTGATTCACCCGGCTACATTGCCGCAACTTGTGTCTTGCGGAGTGCACATGCAGAATTTGCATCTTTCCAGGGTGCTTGCCAATGCTTGGTGGCTTGGTGCAAGGGAAAGATAGGGTGGAGCTGGGCTGGCTGTCTTCGCTCGATATGCCCCGGGTGCTTCCACTGCCCTAACCTTCCACTGCTTGGGTCCTCACCAGCACAGGGCTGTCACAGCAGAGAACTACGAGTTTCAGGTTTGGCTAGATCTTGCCATGGTCCTGAGAGGCTGATGCACCGAAGCAGCCCTTGGGGCGGACATCTCATCAGGCTGTGGCTTCTTCGTGTTCGGCGCATTTAGTGATCATGACCCCGTCAGAGCTGACAGGTTCTCCTTGGATAACCTTGAGGTCCACAACCCGCCAACAGACCCTGCCGCCCTCATTCCACGGCCGGAAAGCAGGGCAAGTGTGCTATGCAGCCTATGCTGAATTAGTCCTAGTTTGATGTTGTAGCCGCAGCTGCTTCAATGAAATCTAACTAGCTGCGCCGTGCTCTTTGTTCTCCAGAAAGGGGAGCTGAATTCCTCATACGTACATGGGCTGGTGAGCAGAGGCAAGTATCCAGAACTTGCGGATGAGTCCTTTGAGGCAGGTGCGGTTTTCTGCTTTCTGTTCCAGCATATTTCATTCGTCAGAGTTTGCTGTTTGCAGGTGGTGGAGCAGCTGACACCCGGTGATGCCATAGTGCATCGATCCCCCTCATGGAAGTCCCGTGCTGGAACGCTAAAGTTGCCCCCCCCCCCCCCCCCCCTTTGCCCGCACCAAATGCCAGCTCATCAGA
>CAJNIZ010043628.1:305-11311 GCA_905231905.1 Symbiodinium pilosum | reverse complement strand
AGTGTTTCGGTAGTTGTGGATGTGGTCGAAGTGAACGTTATCATGGGTGCCGGCATGGGTTCGCATGTTGTGCATGCGGTCGAAATGAACGTTACTATGGGTGCCGGCATGCATTCGCTAGTATCTTGTTTCGCTGTAAATAACAGTAGTCTTGCAGTTGTCGAAGTATTTATACGGACGCTTTGACCTTGGATGCGCACGTAACATGAAGATGCTGCGGGCAAATAGGGGGGGTGTGGGTAAAGTTGGCCCCAATGTCAGACCCTCCCCTGTTGTCATCCCATGCCGTCTCTGAGTCAGGTTCTTCCGGCTTTGTGCGCTCTTCTTCTGCAATCTCAGTGCCTTAGCTTCCGCTTCCGCTGTAAGGTCCTGTAGCTGAACGCTTTTGCATTTCCTGTTGAACAGACGTAGTTGGTGTAGGGCAAGCTGTTGTATGACCCAGCTGGAATCAGAGCGAATCTGGTTGCATGAGGTGGACAAGACCCTCTGAACTTCTTCTATCATCCGGAACTACTGGGCGATCTTCGTCAGATGGTCAGGAGAAATTACCCGCAGAGCGGCGATTGTGCCGGCTGGCCTGTGTTAGGAGATTGATGATCTCGTTGCATTGCATCTGGTTCCAATTTCTTGATAGCCAGTCTGGCCTTGTCAACCAAAAGGCGTTTTGTCGCCATTTCGTTCCGCGAGCAGCTCAGGTGCTTGCCATCGCAAGCTGCGCGGAAGCTTTTCAGGCTATAGCAGTGTTCCGGCCGCAGAACCAGACCAACGTCGGGCTGAACTTCATATTCGTGGTGCGCCCGTGGGAAGGTTGTTAGGTCTTTGGGAGGAGCCTCCTTGAGCCTCCTGGAGCCTTGCAGGCGCCGGGCAGCATCCTGGCGACGTGGGCCAGCGGGCACTTCACGTCCATGCTGAAGCAAGGGAGGTGACAATCAGAGAATAGCAATAAGACTTTAGGTAATAACAAGAATACTAGTAGTAACAGTGAGAGAAATTGCAGTTGTAAGAGCAAAAGTCTAAAAGGCGTGGGTTGTGCATTTCTTTCCAACTCCCTGCTGAAGTGATAAGCTCGTCACAAGAAAATGACATGCCATGCTGGCTGCAGGGACCTGGCAGGGTGGTTCTTGAACCGTCCTGGGATCACACAGCTGCTTGGGTTCCAGCTTCATGAGTATGAGTTTTGCAGTCCCAACGGAGGTTCCTTGAGGCTTGGGCTAAACGGTTTCAGCGCCTCACCAGAAGCCTTGCCAAGGATGCGAGAAATGGATCGGCACGGCTATGTCATCCTTACGATGCAAAGCTGGCGACGTGGCAGGCCTTTTGTTCCCGTGTCCGGGGAGGATGCCGCACATGAGGAGGAGGATCCCGTCGAGAAGACTTTTGTTGTTATCATTTTTGTTATACTACTGTTGTTAATTTTATCGCTAACGCGAGACCGCCTCGGCAAAGGTAGTGGAGGCTAAGGCTGGCAGTTGAGGGTCAGCGTGGAGCACAGCTCGAGCGCAAGGGAGTGGTCACTTTTTTGGCGGTGCCCAGGAGACCTCTGCATTTCGGACCCATTCGGAATTTCTCCTTGCTGGGAAACCTACGAAAACGAAGCCGATCTCACCCCCCCCTCCGGATCGTGCGCACTAGGAGGGGTACGGGGTGGGTTAAACTTCTTCTTCTTCCGGCCCTGGATCTAAACGTCTGAGGCCTCCGGCCTCGGCGGATATGTATGTTATCATTCTTTTTATGTTTTTTTGTTACTTTTTATTATCATTATCATTATTGTTCTTATTATCGCCATTATCATCATTGTTATTTTTAGTCTGGCAAGCTGACGGCCTTCTAGGTTCTTGGTTGCTTGGCTGAAAGGACCTTACAACGATCGATGCAGGGAAGAGCGAGGGGCTGACTGCCTGGGAACGCTACCATCCCGGCACCTGGGCTCTGAGCCAACAGATTGAGAGAAATTGTGAGAGTTGACATACAGCATAATGTTCTTTACACGTACGTGTAAAAAACATTAGACTTTTTAAGACGTAGTTGGATGAATCCACCTTCCATCTGTGCAGCAGGAATGGTCGGAAGCAGTGGCTTTCTGCTCTCGGAGTATCTCACGCTCTTTCTGCAGAGAATTGGCGACCACGCGACCATGTTCCAGTTTTTGGACGGGCAAGAGCTTCTCCCTTACCAATGTGCAGTTCTGGAGGAACAGTGGCGCATTGTGCGGCCGCGCTTTCGCCGGGCATATGCGCTGCAAAAGACAGCGTACCGCCATGCACGCGGCGGCTCGACCGCGCCAGCATTGTGTGAGGATGTGGCACCCCGGTTCCGGGACGACCGAAGCTTGGAATGCCTGCAGCAACGACTCCGCAATCTGGATTCCACTTCTACTAGGATAGTGGTACGCAACACCTTTGTCGAGATGGAGGAGGAGGACGACGAGACTGAACACCATGCAAACGCCTGCATGAGATCCCGAACTGTCGCATCCGTGCGCGATTGCCTTGTCCTTGCTAATTGAAGGCATGTCACCATGAATTCATAAAACGTCGCTGGCGCCTGCACTTTATCGGTTTCAAAACATCTGTAGCGAGCAGTTGCCCGTACACCAGGACTTGTATAGCTCAAGGTCCCTGAGTGGCACCGCAGCAGTCGCTGATGTACAGTAGTGCAGAGGCAGCGATACTCCCTTCCAGGTCTTTGCATAGTGTACAGCCTCTAGCACGAAGCTGAGCTCGTGATGGGGGAGCTTTGTTAGGTCCCTGCAGCGCAAAGAGGTCAGGAGTCCAAAGCTGCGAGTGCTTGTAAGCCACAAGAGCGTTCCAGTTGGAGAACTGCGGGTGGCGTAGTTTTCCTTGGATCTAGAGCAGGCGGATGCTGATGAGACAAGCACTGTGGACTCCAGTGGCAGTGATGTCGAAGACAAGGAGGCGCCTGCTGTACCACAAGTCTGTGTCCTGCTGGACATTTGCTCTCATGCTTCAGCCCATGGATTTCGAGCTCCCTTTCCAGTCTGAGCCCAGGAGCCTTGGCCCTTGAACATTTTTGGCAGGAGATCAACGTTCAGTCTTGGAGCATGGTGGGCCGCAAGGCCTTGATGTCGATAGTTCTAAGTTCTAGCTTCTCCCTCGGATACAGAAGCCGACTTCACCCTGGAAGATCTTCGACCGCCTCGCTGAATACGACAGTGATGATGACTTTGATGTTTTGCCCTCAGGTCCAGGGTCGCAAAGAACTCTAATGCCCGGCGGATGTAGCTTCTAGGTAGAGGCTTGTCAGCTTTCTTGAAGATGCCTCTATGCTTCGCTTCCAGTCAGAGCTTTAGTGACGTAGCGCGAGGTCATGCAGAACCCGCCCATCAACACGCACGCTTGGAGCGCTCATGCATGGGCCAACTGTGTATCATGAGTGTGAGGCAAATGCTTCAACCATCAAATGCAGAAATGCATTCAGTTTTTTCCTGAAGCCAGACCGTTTTCGCACGAAGCCTGTTGGATCAGGTTTTGTTGGCTAGCAGTGTGAAGATCTCAGCGCTGTAGAGCGCACGACCTTTCTGCCGTCTCGTGGTCCATCTTGTTTTGAAGAGGAGACAAGCCAATGATGACTGTGACCCCTACGCTGGCAGGAGTTCAGTGGGCGCCAAGATCTTCAAGACCCTTGCAGATTTCGACGAAGATGAGGATCTGGAGTCAACAATGCTCATTTCTTCTTAATTTCCTGTTCCAACTCTTGCGCAAGTGGCTACTTGGATGGCGAGGACTGAGCCGATCTTCTAGCTACAGGCTCGATGGGTGTTCAGGCTGACATGGCAAGAAGTCTGTGTTTGGTTGTGCCACCTTTTCTCTTGCATGGGCCTTGATGCTGCTATGTACCACATCCTGTTCAGGTGGCCAGCCAGAAAAATCCCTGGCAACCAGCGTTGAGCAGGGCCGCCCCTCCATATCTATCCATGCGCGCCAAGTCATTCCTGTACAGTTGACCTTTGGCTGCGCGAGCTAGCTGGGTGCGAAGGGGATGGCATCGCAGCATGAAATCGTAGGATGTTGAAGTCTGGCACCCCTTGCATCAGCTCCTCGCGCGCCGGGTATGAACTTCATCTGCAAACAGACTTGCAAACATGCGCGGCAAGCAAAAGCCCCTTGCAAATTTAGAGTTTGGGGTTGTCAAGATGCTTTGCATAGAGTGCTTCCGGACAAGGCGCGTGCTGTGTGGCAGTTGAAGATCCTGCAAAGATCGAGACAGCTGGCCCAAAGCGGGCAGAGACTCCCATGCTGCGCCCTGCATCGTTTTCGAGCGCCATTTTCTGCAGGGGCAGCTCCTGAGGATGTTTACTGGACAGAGCCTTGGCCGCGTGTAGTCAATCCAGCAGGCTTGAGCATTGGCGGTAATTTGTTGTGTCAAACGAAGAAGAACGACGCAGGGTGGCATCCAACGATTACCTGAGAAAAAAAATGTTCTGCACCCACGCCACCCGATTTTAGGAGGCCGCTCCATAACAGACGAACGACTCAAGGATAATTCGGTCAACGCACGACTGAGTCAAGGAGTGAAACGAGGAAGGTAAGAATGCAAGATTGTGTGATATCGATGTGAACAATCAGATTCCGAACGCAACAACGCATGAGACCCAATCTTGGCACTTGCCATCTGCTTTTGCTGTCTTGATGGATCCTACAATCCGGTCCAAATCGACTGACGCGTGGAGTGCATCTTCTGACCCGCTCTGAGAGACCCTGCCCAAGACCCAGGACCGCTTATCAGCGCGACGAGGAGCTCCTTGAAAAGCGTGGGCACCAACTGGCGATCCGGGTGGCTCCGTGTCTGATCATGTCAGGGGATCAAAGGAAGTTGGGGCTTAAGATGCAGAATTGGCGTGAAGAAGCAAGTGTTTTCCTGTTATGCCAGAGCCTTTGCCGAGGAGAACGACACCTGGCAGACGCACTTGTCCCCACAGCAGCAGGCGCACATGACCAACTACTGGAAGCAGCTGCGCTACAAGTGCTATGACTATTGGCGCCTTTCCCAGATTCCAGCTAGGTGGAAATGACGGGTGTGTAATCACCTCCCACTAGCAATAGGCCCTCCGTCTCCAAAAAGCACACATGTAAATTTTCCGGTTTGCACATCGCCTTGGAGTTGGTGCCATTTTGGTTGGCAGGGTTGTCTGAAGCTATGCTAGCTATGCTCTGGCCAGTGCCTTTGTACATGCATGATATCGTGAGCCATAGTGTCCCCGTGCGCCATCACTGCCGTGACTTTTCCTTGCTTGCAATTTTCTGCATGCACCTGCTTTTGTTGGATGCTTATTCTTGGGCTGAGCCCAAAGTCTTCACTCTAAAAGAGAGGCTTTCGGTTAAAGCTTGAATCGAATCTTGGAGGGTGAGGGGGGGTCGGTGGCCCAACCACTTGTACTGGTCGCCACTTCAGGATGAATGAAGTCCAGAACCAGAATTTGATGCAGGCCTTGGGCACGGCTGGTGGTTTGCAACCTTGCCTAAGCCGCGCTGCGGGTCAAAGTTTCATGATACAGCGAGGGTGTGAACGGCTTGATTCTCCCTTGCCCCCCAACGCTCAGAGCTAGCTCCGGTATCTAAAGCTCTCTCTTGTCGCAGAGGCCCACGAGATTCTCAAGGAGGCCGTTGTGCGGTGCACCCGCGATTTTCGGGAGAAGAGCAACCATGCCCCCCGTCGTTGGATGAACTTCGTAGATGCTTAGATGTGCGAAGCCATGCGAAGACTGCGTGTGAAGCATTCTGGCCACTAGTGCCACTAGGTACAGGCATGCTTCAAGTGCAGCTGGAGTGCGGAGCATGCAAGCCAAAGCAAATTCAGGTGAAGGCGACAGCAGTGTGTCACGAGGAGGTCGTCTCGGCCTTTGAGCACTGCCGGAACAAGCGCCAAAGCAAGTGAACAGCGGGGCAAAAAAGGAGCCAAAGACATGCTCTCTGAAAGCGAGCCGGGCTGGAGGCAATCCTGCCAGAGCTTTAGGCTTTCTTAGGCCCCCTAAGGAGCTTTGCCCAGGTGCCGCCCTGGTGGAACCCGGCCGCCTCTTCGCCTGGGGTCTGGGATGCTTGGCGGAATTCTAGAACTTCCCGCGGCAGGGTTGGGTTCTTAGGCAAATCCCAGAACTCGCGAGCAACCTGGCTCTGGTCATGCAGCATTGACGTCAAAGAGCTGATGGCTGAATTGCTAGCATGAGAGCACTTGACAGATGTTCCGCGTTCTCAGGCCAGAATCCGCACGACAAGGGATCTCTTCTTGCCCAGAACTTGTTGCTAAAGCATGTAACTACTCATAGGCATACAGCACGCCAGGGCTTCTGGCAAATTGTGTGGCGGGTAATGATGTGGCAAATCTACACTCTGCAGCCCCCACAAAGCCAACGCTTGCCGCCGTCCTCAAGCCATGCGGAGACAAAGAGCTCAGCAGCTGATGAGGCTGCCTTGCGGATGTTATTGTAGATTCTGAAGCAGGGATTTGTGGGCCTCGGAAGGTCCCTTGCACTTATGGCTAGTAAATGTTCTCTGATGGCGGGTTTGTGCGTATTTGCAGCTAATGGGTTCTCACGCAGAGATCTGCTTCAGGCCGTAGGGCTTTGCAGGTGTTCTGGTCATGCTCAGGCTGACAGCATTGGGACTTCTAGCAACTCGGAGCTGGCAGGAAGTGAGAGACTTGAGCGCAAGACTTGAGCTCCGTGCCCCTGCGCCCCGCCAGAGCTTTCTGCGCACCGCCCGAACCAAGGCATTCCAGGGCATGATTGTGCACGACACCTTTGCAACCAGGTCAGCACCGGTTTGCCAATGATCTTAAGGTGGTACAGCCTGCAGTCGAGAGGGCATCCTGAAGCTAGGGAATGCTGCTTCCGCTCCAAGCTCGAGTGCACCGGATTGTTGCGGCATGGGGATTGCGGGAAGGCTCTCTGCACACACAAGTCATTCCGCACCAGCGCCTGGCGACATCAGCAGTTCTCCTGATGCGGGCAAAGCCACGCGACCTGGAGATGTTGACCTATTCCCCTGCTGTACTCCCATTCGTCGGGCATGGGCCAGGGGAACAATAGCAACGTGTGGGTCCATGGGGCCTGAGGGGTGTGTGGTAAGTAGGCTTCACGCTTCTGCCCAACAGTTCGACAAAATTCTTTTTGTTCGGGCAGCAGGCAATTTGAAGGATCCGTATTTTAAAGTTTGAACGGAGGAGAACAGAACTCAAGAGCATCAGCTTCAATTTCGGTAAGGTGATCCGCAGCACTGGAGCTTGGCTGCGGGATTTTGTGGCCGGTGAGGGGCTTTGCCCCTGGGCACTCGGCGCCGAGGAGCAACAGGGTTCCGAGTTTGTAGAGCCTGCTGCTCATATTTTCGGCGTGTAACGCTTGTCTGCAAGAAGACTAAGTAGAATGTATGCGTTGTTGAGAGGCAATCATCCAGCACTCCGAACATGGCCCAGATTCCTGGCAACACTGTGTGGATGATGTTCTCAGCAACTTGGCTGCAAAGCCTTTTAACACGAACTGTTTTGTGTACTCCCCGCCGCGGCCTTCTTGGACCCTGAGGCGCAGGCCAGCGACTGCGGGCCTTGAAGACGGCCTCCACGTCATCTTCGAGAACACCCACAACACTGACAGTCTTCTCCCATGAGGCTTCAAAGTAGTGAGTCATTGTTTGAAAGCTTGTCGGACTCGAAGCAGGCACTCCTTGTGTCCCTGCAAAGGACTTTTTGGGTGAGTCCGGACTGCAGAAGTTCGGACAGCTCTGGCGGGAACTGGCTGAGCAGGTTTCGGAGGACTCAGCGGGATACAGACGAATAATTATTTCAAAGCTATTGTGGAAGCAAGATTTGCAGACTGGTTGGCACAGAGCTCCCACTTGAATGAGGACTGCTTGGACCTGCTGGCCTTCCATCCCCTTCGCCAGGACACGGGGGATGAAAATCGTTGCATCAATCCTGACCGAGCGGGACATTGACCGGAATCTGAGCATACCGGGAGCTGCTACAGTCATTCATGATGAAAGGAAGTCAGGGCCAAGGAGTCAGAAAAAAAGAACGGCTAGAATCAGGAAACATACCAGGCAGGAGTCAGGAATGGGGGGGGTGGGTGGGGGGGTTCAGGGTTAGGGCTCCGGGAATCGGGCAGGAAACATCATGTAGATTTGCATGATGTTTCGTTATTTCCCGACTCTCGCCTCCGGTCCTTCCCGACTCCACCCCCCTTTTTTCCGGGCTCTGGCCCTCCTTCCCGACTCCAACCCGCCTTATTCCGACTTTTGGTTCCCGACTCTGCCAACACCCGTTACTAAGATTCACCATCAGGATCAGGGCCCTGGATGCCGGGCAAGCCCCTTGGACCCAGGCAAGGCTGCCACTGCAAGGTGTTTACAGTCTTAGCACGTCTGCGGTGCAGTGAGCAGCGTTAAGCAGGTGCAAGTAGGCCCATTAGTGTTGCAGCCTGTGAGCAGGCCATTACTCAACTCGCGTAACTTGGCTTTCTTTTGGAGAGTGCAGGTGCAATCTTGCTTTTGACAGCACTCAAGAAGGGTTGCGGCAACTTTCTTGGCTACTCAATGAGAGCCAAGAAACTTGCCACAACCGTAATGTTTGCAGCAGCAAAAGTCGTGAGGCACCATGGCCCACGCTTCAGCTTCTTTGCAAGGCTCTGGAAAAGCCAGGGGAATTTTCTCAGGGAAGGAGGGTTCTCCTGCAGTGTGTTCGTGGCGTGCTTCAATGTGCAAGGCTGCGAAGGGCAAAAGGAATTAGAAGCCACTGGAGCTGCTTGTGGCCAGACAGGAAGACCTTGAACGGGCCAGAGGTGAATGGAGCGCGCAGCACAAGGAGCCCGGGGATCAGCTTCAGCTGCTTCAACGTAGACAGTATGCTAGACAGCCAGCTTGCTCATACATGCAGTCGCAAGGTATGTAAACTTCCAGTGCATATGCCACAAGTTTGCAAATTCCTGCGTTAGTCACTCCAAGTCTTACAAGTCTTGAGGAGGAGGCAGGTCCAGGAGCCTATGGGCTCCTGCTGCGCAACAAGGTGCCATTCACTTTTTCGAAACCTTTCATCCAGCATTATAATCTTATGATTCACGATGGTTCACGGAGTTCTTGTTGGCAGTAGCAAGATGGCTACCAAGATCAGCTGACCCTAGCATGATCAAGTTAAGACTTACCCAATTTGTCTCCACACGGCTGCTGGCCCATGGGCGGGGAGGCCTCTCGAAAGCATAGGTAACGTGAAAATCCTTTGCATTTCTAGGAGAAAGAAGCAGGCAGAACTTCAAGTTGATTACATCTTGACGAGATGCCCGACCCCCCCCCCCCACCCCCAGACTGCAGATGACATGACCTCCATAAAACTCATGGCAAGAAAACGGAAGTCAAGGTTGACAAGCAGTCAAAGGGTGCGCGGCCGTTGTACTTTGCGCCACCATCATTCATTCTGTGGTTTGGTCTTGCTTAAGCACAAAACCCAGAGCCACTTTACCTGCCCCATGAGCTACAGCTGGAATGGGTGAGAAGAGCCGGCACAGGCCTGCATGTAACCTCTTTATCTGCATGACGTAGCCAAAGCCAAATTAACACAGGTTTAAGAGACAAACCCTCTGGGGATTCAAGATGGTGCAAGATGCCCACATATATCCACTATCCACAGCAGACGTGCTCTGCCAGGCCCACCTGAGAGCCCTGGGGCGTACCGAGCTTTCTTCTCGGTTGTCTCGCCTGCACAGCGCTGGGCAGGAAAAAGGAACAAGAGCCCAAATTCAGTGGTTACAGTACATGGGCTACGTGGGGATTGCAAGGAAGGATTTCCTTACTGGCCTAGGCTGATGTGATTGTGGGGAGGGCGGCACGTAGGTCTTTGCCGTACCAGATATTGAAAGATTTCCGCAAGGTTGTGCCAGGGGTATGCTATGAAATAATCAGTTACTTGACCGCGGCGTCGCCGCATGGGCTGAGTGCACGCTCCTGTGCTCATGTGTCCTGGGCCACAACCATCACGCAGTTTGCAGAAACGTCCCCCTGACCCTCTCCATGCTGCTGGTGGAAGTAGATGGCAACTGCTCCTCCAGGGAGGAAAACTGTTTCTGCAGCAGCTGAAATTGGCTAAGGAAGTTATGGTGCTCTGGGCATCGGATCCTGGGCTGACTGCCACTTTGGCCGCATCCGTTCTTACCACTGTGAGGAAAAGCAAGGCTCGTCTTCAACCAGTCCGAGTGATCAGTGGCATTGCGTGCCTGGGGATGCTCCAGATCATTTTCTGAAAGAACTTTGGTGCATGTCGACCAGGTTAGGAAGGGATAGGATTTCAAGACGTGGTCTACAAGTTGGCGCAGCAGACAAAATTTTGTGACCTGAGGTTTCACTCCCACCGAAGTGTGGTTTCCTGAAGATGCCAGCGCCCAAGACTTGTGGAAGCTGAGGCATGTGATGCGTTTGCTGCTAGTTTCTGCTCGGAAACCCAGTTTCCAATGGTGATGCGAGAGGATTAGAGATGATCTTGAGTGCACCAATCTCCTCCACACTGCAGGACGCTGAGGCGATGAGGCTGGTTGGGACTGCCAGCATGGGGGGGTCCCAAAAAAGTAGGGGTACCTAGAATCAGGATTCGACCTTATTGGGGTCTACATTAAGGTATTTGCATTCAGGGAAACTACTAAATCTTCTGTGGTTCCTCTTGATTCTGCCATGCATCTCCGAAAGCGGTTTCAGTATTCCTTTCTCAAAGCAGCCTGGCAGGCGAGTGGTGTCCGTGTACCAGGTACGGAATGGTACGGATGTCTGCCTGTCCTTTGGATTCGGATCCTAATGGGCCCTGGCGTAACTCCTCGGAACTGTAGTCGACCTTCTGGTGTGGTTGTTCATGGCTCGGATTTCAGGCTCATGATGCATGTTACTGCTATTGCTACTACTCTTACTATTACTACTATTATCACGCAAGCTAGCTCCTTGGAGCTTGCGAGAGTTTCTGTTTACCAATATTGTCTCCTGGGCTATGGAGAAATCTGGGACCACTTGGTCTGATACATC
>CAJNIZ010043627.1:33064-49380 GCA_905231905.1 Symbiodinium pilosum | reverse complement strand
TGCGCATATATATATATATATTATATGCTCATATGAGCTACAATCGAAACTCGGTATATAAGCTAATGGACGCCAAGTTGGGGGTGTCGCTTTTCAGGTGGTCCCGGCGCTTTACATGGGCTTTGTGCCCAAACTGCGATTGCTCGACATGTCAACCGCATACAAAATTCGTTGCAACCGAGTATTGACTGTGGCTCATATGACGACTACCTGGATACATAGGGGTAGGAGGGGGGCAACAAACAGTCACAGGCACAGAGGTATTGAAGACGTTCCACATCGGGCGTGTTATTTGGGGTGGCGAGCCCTGTCAGCCTGAATTACTCCTTCTGTTTCTAAAACTCCCAAGTGATTTGGGGTTTGGGCCCGTCCGGAAGTTAAGTTAAGCCACGGTCTTTTCATGGTCTGTGCCTGGCCCCTAGCACCTGGACTCCTTTGGGAAGACATGCTGCTTAGAATGACGCTTTGTGATGCGATGGGTGGGAACAGATAATCCGAGAAACTCATGCTGAGATATTCTCAGCACATGCTCTCTCTTCACGTTTCACTTCTAAGAAACAGGACTTCCTAACTTGTACGATGCTGCAGAAGCCTGGTTCATCGACTCGGGTTCAAAATGTCTTTCAAAATTGACAGCCTTTGCGGCCCCCATATGCCCATATCATGGCTGAGCTGCACAGCTAACCATGCCGGCTTTGGCGCAGCTTCCAAGGTTCCTGCAGCTTGCCATGTCCAAAGACAGGCTTCATGGGTCCCAGGCTTTCAGCCTTTTGGTGACTAGGCTCCAAGGGCTTGGGTTTAGGTGTTCACGCGGGAGGATACTGAGAAAAACAAGCTTTTTCCCGGAGTCATGATCAAGGGATGGGAAGAGGAGTCATGGCGAGGGTTCAATTCATGCATTGAATAGAGGAAGTACACAGGCTAGGTTGGTCCTCGTTCCCTGTCCCTATTTTGATGCCATCAGCGGCAAGTCCTATTCAAAACACATGTCGAACAGGACGCCCAAATTCCCGCTGTAGCTGAAACACCTGGAACTACTGCAAGCAAGAGACGCAAGTAGCTGCGCAAGGAGTGCTCCTTGGCCCCGAGTTATCTTATCAGGCAAATTGGCACACGCGCACCAATAGCATCAGAAACTGACTCGGGTACTTCTCACGTTATCCCCCCTTCTGCTATTGATGATGGAATAGGACGTCAATGGTCCTTAGGTCTTAGGTACTTTGTTTTGTTCACAAATTCCGTTTGGCTTGTTTCCGTTCCTGGGTTAAGGCGAAGCCATGCATCATTACACAAGGAGTCTATCAGGCGATACGATATGTGTGCAAGGGGGGCTGGCTCTAGCTGTTTTAAGGGTTTTTCGAGAGACGGGCCCTTCCAGTTTCGAACATGGATGCTCAAGCCAGCATACTACACGCACGTCCTTTCTTTCTATCACGAACTCCAGAAGCAAGCCCTCTACCTCAACCGTACTTGCTCCTACACATACTCCCCGAAAGATCTAGGGAGCCTGGAAAACCCTGAAACGCCGACTGACTCTACACAGGGCGCTGTTCAGCGGGCTCGTGTTCTACTATCCATCCCCATCTCTGCGGCCCTAAGCCCGAAACAGACCCTGAAACCCAAGAAAAGCCCTGCATCCTGAACTCCTACAACACTGCAGGAAGTTCATCTGCGGGTCAGACAGGAACTCCAGGGGAAGCGAAGCAGCCATTGAGGTGGGACTCGCGCCCCTCTCATGCTTGGGGCAGTGAGTATGTTGGCGAAATATTGGTGTGATGACTCTTTTGATGACTGCAACTACTGCAGTTGAGTCATTCCTGCCAACATGCTGACACTACGATGGTGGTTATGGTTGTTGTTGGGCACTACTCGTTTTCTGCGAATGCTGCTCTTGCATATTCATGCATGCGATTGCTATGGTTAAACCCTATGAGTATGAATAACCTTCATGGCTACGGCTTCAATGATGCCAACATTAGTAAATGCTAGAACCACTAGACAAGAGCCGCACTATGCACGGATCACCTACAACACTTCAAGGGAATCCAATCTGCTAATCTCAAAGATCTTCAAAGATATTTGGGTGGCTGTCAAAATTATGGTCTCTCTTTGGGTCCCTATTATAATACGGCCCCTAATATTTAGGGTACCCAGAAAGGGACCATAATTTTGACAACCACCTATTTGTAGGGCAGAAGTCCTCAAACTAAAGCCTTGCTCTAAGCCCCAAGCCTTTGCCTAACTGTGAATGGTGGCTTTCAAAATGAAGACCACAACAGAAACCCCCAATAAACGATAATCCTTATCTTGGGGAGCCCCCAAAAAGGGGCCCCTAAAGCTAGTGCCTAAAAACCACTCGATATTCCCAGTTGCCTTACATATTCCTGTAGAACGGTATATGGGGGGGCTTCGAAACAATTAGGGGTACCTTATTAGGGGGTCCCCATAATATGGATTCTAGTATACTTGGGTCTATATTGGGGTCCCGCCTATTTTTTGAGACTACCATATAACCCCTTCAAAGAGACCCCCTTAAGCCCAAGCAAAGGGCCTCTCGGTTCCAGGAGCCACCGCGGCGAGTCGCGCCGCCACACCTCCAAGTTCCCTGGAACCCCGGGTGTTTAGGGTTTAGGGTTTAGTTTAGGGTAGAACCCTGGTAGATACTGTAATAAAAAGTGCAAGTTCAGCTGGTTTAGGACTCTAGATGACACAAATTACGGAAAATTTTCTAGGAACTTCAAGACACCGCCCAACCCAGCGGAGAGGCCATCGAGGACGGTGGCTGGGAAAACCTTTTGGACCGTGAGGTTCTAGGGGTAAGGGTTTCGGGAGATATGGATGTGGAGCGTGTGGAGGTAGAGTCGGGGATGTTGGGTTTTGAGGTTCAGGGGAGCTTGGGTTTTTTCCCATTTCAGGGCTTATGGGCTTCAGGAGTTCAGGGGCCATGGGCCCTGGTTCAAAACTTTGGGTTTGGGAGTTCAGGGTTGGAGGTGAGACGCGTGGGGGTCAGGGTTCAGGACAGTTTAGGACCATGGGTCTGGGTTTTAAGTTTCAAGAGTCGGGCCTCGGGTTCGCGAGGCCACAGAAGCAAAGGCATGACTGCTATGACTCATCTTTGTCTTGGTCAGTGAAGACTTAAAGATCCCCACAACCACAAGGCCCTCTAGCCGCACGCAGATGGGACTCGTGTAACTGTGCCAACTCATGTTTGAGCTTATCTGTTTGCAGAGTGGGTGCCTAGCCTAGCATGCCCATCGTTAGAATCCGACACCTGGACGCAAAGCCGATGCAGCCAAGATGCATGCACATAGGAACCCAAACCAGCTCCTAGCGGTCTGCGTGAGGATTGGTTACCTGGTTTGGGCTTCTAGGCCAGCGAGTTCCGGTTCGATCCGCCATAAGCGCTTTGCTGGACATTGCGAATCTTGGCGACCGGAGGAACGTTGGGGTTCAGGATTGAGGGTTCGTTGAGGAGGAAGGTTTGAGGCTGAATGAGGGCTTCTTAAGAGGCAAACTTAGGTTGGGGATGGTTTGGGGCTTCCTCTCTTCTGGATTTCAAACGCTTTTCACCTCCCGCCCTGCCTATTACAGCGTGTGCATTAACTCGAAACCACTTTGCCCGTCAACTCACGTCGCCGTCCTATCAGCTCAGAAGTGGTCCTAAACCCTGAGTCATCTTCCCAAAATAGGGCCTGCAACTTAGAGCCTCCTCTTAAGGCTGCTAAGCCTGCAAAAGTTGTCCCTGACAGGCACTGACAGGTGGTAGTTTCCCTTACAAGGGGACTCCGAAATACCCCAACCTACTGATTAAAGGGATTCCCCCAAAAAGGGGATACCTAAGTTGGGAAAACCCTAAACCCTAAACCCATAAAGGGGATACCTAAGTTTGGAAAACTCCCCAGGTCCTGTGAGGCGCTCCTGAGGAAGACGATGCATCAACGTCTCCTCCACGCTCTGCCAAAGCCTTCCTGGCCTGCACAATTTAGGGATTATAGGGTTTAGGTTTAGGTCTTAGTGAGGCTCAGGGTTTCTAAGGTTTTTTTTAGGGTGTATAGAGTTTATAGGGTTTAGGACTTATAGGGTTCAGGGTTTGGGGTTGATAGTGTCTTGCGCTGAAAGGGTTGGGGTTCAAAGTACATTGAGAGTGCTGGGTGGCTATCATTAGGCGAATGATGAGTCTGGCCATTGCCCAAGCAGACGCTCCTTGATCCCTAAACCCTGAGCCCTAAACCCTAAACCCAAGCTCGTCATGACAACCACAGCTCGCATATATTGTGTCGTTATTTAGCCTGTCTAGAGTGGGGGGTTGTCGTGGTACAGGAGCAGAGTAAAAGTTTGGCGCTGCGTGTACGTCGTTGGATATGAATGCTATGATGCCGCTTGCTTTCCATTTTCTGTGCCCAAGAACTCAGAGCCGACAATTATCCTGAATGCTAGACTTCACATTGGTGACCCCAATTCTAGGGGTCCGGAGTTGTTGCCTGGTTCAAAATTTGACCATGAAAATCTCTCTAAAAAATAAACGCACGTATCTGGACCCTGGAAGTGGGTAAAAAACATAATCCAAACCCATGATGTGGAAATACAATTCACGGTGTTAACCAGTCAAGCGCACATCCATATTTAGGATTAGAGTAGGATGGGATATACAACGGGACCCCAGTTTAACGGGAAATACGTATACTAAACATCGCCCGCGACCCCCAAAACAATGCCTCTTTCTATGAGACTTCCAATGAGGGGTGCAAGGAAAAAGGAGTTAACATCATATGAAGGGGAGTCTTTGAACGTTTTTGCGTTACAATTGCGTCACACAGCCTACTGCCACCTCTCATCCCATTTTGGGTCTGAGCACTGAGAAATCTTGCTGCTGGTCATTCTGCTCGGATAGCGCGACACCTTCTAGCATGTCCCCGGCCTTGTAGCATCGACTGCATCAGCAGGATTGAAAGGGACCTCTCAACACATTTCGAGACTGTAAAAGGCTTCTCGGTTGCAATCTCAAGTTCCCAAAACGTAGCACGAATAGGTTACAACTGTACATGAGTGGAAAAGCAATCCCTAATTGCGTCCAAGGATGCGGTAATCTATCGTTGAAACCATGGGCCCCTGGTATGCCTTTTATGTTACCCTGTATGTACCCTTCATGGTCCCCAGAATCCCCCGAAAACGGCCACTACGGTTCAACCACGGAGCTTCAGGAGGCTGCGCCACCCGGACTAGGTAGGTAAATGGGGTACTTTTTAAAGGGTTTATAGGACATATAAAGGGGTAATGGAAGAGAGAATGCAAGCTACATTTTAGGGTTTAGGGTTTCCCAAAATTAGGGGTACTTCTTTGGGGTCCTCATAACAAGGACTATAGTATATTGGGGTCTATATTGGGGTCCCCTATTTTGGAAAAAAAAACTACCATATTTTACAGCACATATGTCTTCAATACTTGCAATGACAAGAGACTATTGCACATGACCTGGTTATAACTTGGGTTTCCCATACCTGTTTAGAACTTGGGTTTCCCCTACCTTAAGCCCTCAAACCTGTTTTTGTTAAACAGCAGTGAGCATTTAATCTTCCATTTGATTCTTTGGTATTTGCTTTAATCCGAAACCATAAGAAACCTCTCTTGATTTGGTGGGGTGAAGCCTGTGTTATAGGGTTTACGGGTTGAGGCTGAACACGAACATGAGCAAGCAAGTTATGATAGCACCTTCAAAGCCTGTGCTATAGCCCTGACCAGTAATTAGATCCGTGCGTCGCACCTAGAACACGCATTCCTGTCAGTGTTGGCAGGTTGCTGCAGCTAGACGACCTACGGCTGTTTCCTCCGTATAGGTGTATGCGTGATGTCCACGGAGTCCACGGTCAAGGCCAGTTCCGGTTATCCCCACGGCAAGCAAGCGCACGACACTGTTGCTCTCACTAAGCTAAGGGTCCTTGCACTTGCACACTCACTGATCAGAGTACGTAGACAACCATGGACTTCATAGACTCTCGAGCAAAACCAACCCATGGCAGTGCGTTCTGACCTGCAGTTGTTGAAGCAACACACATAGAGCCTGTAATGAGGGCCGATGGCCACTCACATCGGGTGCTCTTGGATCCCAACTTGGGCGTCCAGGACCAACCCAAGAACAAGGGAAATCAACGCATGTCTGTCACCTGCACTGGGACTGCGTGTCTGTCGACACGTGACATGGTACTTGTACATCTCCTGTTATCTCCATGCAAGCCTTGTTTGAAGCCTAGTGTGAGGGTACCCGCCTGGTAACTGCCCACCTGATAAATTCCCAACTCTGAGCCCTAAACCCCTAAATCTACCTTCGTACATCTCGGTATCTTCCCTCAATACATGGGGCGCTGAGGCTGGGGCATGCGGGACGAGGTCCAGCGTGTTGACAAACCGTGCAACGCGCAGAGCCCCAGTAGCAAGACATGTTTCCCGAAAGAAATCGCGAAACCTCTCCTGAGGCAGACAGGAAAAGGCTGACATCTGGAAGTTTCTCGCGGCGCTTTAGACATACACGACCGATACCAGCAATTAAAGTCAGCGGCCCATGTTCTTCCATAAGCTGACGTCAAAGTATCCTCGCCAAATAGTCCTCTGACAACAACACTACCAAATCCGCAAAAAGGAGCTTGGAAGAAAGCTTGGAAGAAAGCTTGTAGACGGCATGACACCCACAAAGCGATACATTGGCAACAACAAACTCAGAGATCCATGGATTTGTTTGATTTCGCTTCCGGGTACTTCTTCACGAGGCAGGTTCTCAGTGGATACGAGAAGCTGCCATGTCTCTGCCAAGTACATATACCTATGTGCCTAAAGATCCCAAAATAATTAAGCCATAAACCCTGACACACTTCGAAAGTGCCTGATAGGTCCAAAGCCCGACGTATGCTATGAACAGCTGTCCAATACATGGCCTGTAAGAACTGCTCTAGGTTTAGGGTCGCGGGAAGGATTTCGGCATACACTCAAGGATTCCAGGTGGTCATCTTATCTTTTTTTATGTATATATATTTATACATAGGACATATGAAAAAGGAAACATGGATTTGTAGAGAGAGAGAGAGAGATATATATATATATGGGTATAGTTTTATTACAGTCCCCCAGTGGGTTCTCCTGTGACCATGAATGGCTATTGCTTGCTGATGATGGAGATGGAAACCATAATCACCTTCGTGTTTCATGAGCATACGGTGACCTGAGCATCCATGCCCAAATCATAATAACGTTCGTGTTCCAAGAGCATACGGTCACCAGAGCATCCATGTCCAAACCATAATAACGTACGTGTTCCAAGAGCATACGGTCACTAGAGCATCCATGTCCAAACTATAATGACGTTTGCGCTGGAGTGAATAAATGCAGCAGAATTGCGGGGGACTGCAACGAAACTATACCGTATATGGGTATAGTTTTGTATTCCATACTTGGGGCAAAAGCGGTTCCTATGCCGGTACTGTGGTGCCCATGTATGCACTATACAGGTAAATCGCGTTACAATACAAAGGCAGTAGCTTCCAAATGCTGGTGCCAGAGTTCTTCACCAAACCCTCACTCTTCTTTGCAGGACATAAGCCTAAGCAGCTACCGGGCAAGGATGAGACTAAGGGGACCCCGGGAACATAGACGTTAAGACACAACAGTTCTTGGAGACCGTCCTCTTTAAACGTCATGCTGGTCCTGCCCTCAACTGCGGCGCAGCCCACGGAGATCCTAAACCCCAAGCCTACAGAACTGCAAAGCGCTAATCACAAGGAAATGTCTTCAAATGAAAGGGCCCAGGATGCGTAGAGTCCAACGTAGAGATTGTGAGGGGAATAGGGTTTAGGGTTTCTAGGGATGCTATAGGCCACTTCAGCAAGCCCCCACCACGAGACTGGGGCTATGGGTCCCCACTGAGGTTAAACTTGTGTGTACGTATCCCCCAAAAACCATGCGGTTCATGCAGCAACCATTCAAAGGATGAGAACTTAACACTCCGGCAGCCTGAGTGTAAGCAGCCATAGCGTATCGAACTCCTAAATCCAAAGCCCAAGGATACATGTGCAACAGTACAATTAAATACAACTAGAGCGCTCTAAGGGGCATGCAAGAAGCGTAGCTACACTTCTGAACCCTACACCCGAAACCTGCCATTCTGCCTAAGATTTCGCACCCTGGCAGACCAAGAGGCGTTTCCGACCCTCGGGCTCCCGAACGTTATCAGCTCCTCGGGTCAGGGTCTACCCTCTCCAACCCTAGCATGGAAGCCCAAAACAAGCGGTTAAGGGTTTAGGGTTTAGGGTTTAGGAACCTAGAAGGATGCTTAGACCGTCCTTTTTGGAGGAGTCAAATCTCCTAACCATCTGCTTTATAAGGTGCCCATTAGTCCCCCTCCCCTTATAAATACCCCCACCCCGCAGCAACAAACACCGCCAGCATGGTACAGTTATTTCTTCTGAGGAATATGCAGAATACTTATTGATACAGTAGGGGGTAGCGGCAATATTGTGGGCAAGTAAGTAAGGCTTAATGGTTGGACCAAGACGAAAATGGACCTTTCCGAAATTAAGAGGTTTCCAATAACAAGCGATATAGTAATTGGGGCCATATATATATATATATCTGGGAATTGTCGAAATTATGGCTACTTCTGATGTACCCCAACTATTTGAACCTACGTCCTACTGCGGGCCCAGAAAGGGTTTGACAAATTTTGCTGACCTCACACCTGATTTTGAGGAAGTGCCACGACCATGAGATTAAGAACCACTACTGGCAGAACCCCCCTCCAATACAGTTCTACATTGAATTCGCGTGCCCGCAAGAAAGCTTGCAAACCGGCCCCTTGAACCTTAGACTGTTTTGAGCCCAAAACGAGCAACGGCTCCCTCTATGCCAGCGGAAAGATGCTGCCCTGAATTCTGAACCCATGCATGGGCCTTTCAAAGCAACGAACAAACGCAAAACGTTTCCAATGAGCCCGTATGCGGGTTTCTGACAAAAGGGGCCACTTCAAGGACCCCAGGATATTTCAGCCTTACCCACTAGTTCTAGGGGTCTTAAAGGGATCCTATTGCCCAGACCCTATCGTAGAATGAAGGCAAGGCACAACCTGCGTGAAGCCTTTGCAGCACAGGTCGAGGGCGGCCAGCGTGGCCAGGGCTCCTCCTAAGGAGTAGCCCAAAAAGGTCACCTTCCATAGGACTTTAAAAGAGCTAATAGGGAGAAATGGGGTTTGGGTTGGGTCCTGCCCCCACCCATTAACAGTCTATAATAGGGGTCATATTAAGGGCTATACGTAATTTTATAATGAATATAATCCAACTGTTAATGAGTGGGGGCAGTACCCAAGGTATGGGGTACCTTTGCATGAGTTTATAGGGATAACTAGATGTTGGGTATGGTGTTTGGGTTTTAGTCTCTTACTTTGTGTGGCGTTGGCGCTAATGAAGAGTCAGGGAACCTACCTGTAAACGGGTATGATATATGATAGAGCAATTACAGGTTCTTGTGGTTGAAGCAAGTAAGGTTGTATCTTTCTCATATAGTGTGGCAAACAACGGAGAATATAACCCTACCCTACATGTTGCCCACCACAGTATCTCTCTCTCTCTCTCAATTACTCCTCCTTTGGGGCCAAGGCTAGGCAAGCTGGAATAATCTGGGTTCAAGGCTTATCATAGGCGTGGTGTCGTAGGCCTTTCAGCTTGAGGTAACAGGTAACCCAATGCCCAAGCCAAATCTGCACCCTGAGACCCTAAAACATAAACCTTACCTAGTCATCCTATACCCCTATATACATAAGTCCCATCTTGCTCTAATGCCCTTTAAACAGCCCCCAAACCCCTGGAAGCTAAAAAAGGACGTGCCTTGCGGCTGTCATTGAGCCGCCGAACAGCCGGTGCAATGCTGAGCCAAGCAGCCTAGGATCCCAGCAATCATGGATGTCCTTGCCACCCCGTACTAATTCCCCAAGACCTAACTAAACGTTGTAGGAGAACCCATGAGAGAAACCCAGGAAGAATGAGAAGGGCTACTGTAAGGTTTAAGCCCTAGACCGAAGAAATCTGGGGCCCTCCAAAAATGGGTGTACCCATGAACCTGAATAAAGCTCCCATAAATATATCATTCACTTTATACCCACGTTCTGTTAGCCTAAGTCAAACTGCTTAAACCACGTATACATAGATGTGTCTATAATGCTTTTCATAATATCCACACCCTAGGCAACCTTGGTCTCCAATGATTTCAATTCTCCACCTTCCCCTACATCATCCTATAGCCCCCTATAAGCCCTCTATATGTATAAATATATATGTGTCCCGAAACACACGGTAGCCTATTTCCTGAACAACAACCCAGAAAAGCAGGAAAAAAGGGTGCTAGACGGAGAGCCCAGCGGCTTGGAAGCCCTGATGCACCCGGCCTCGTGCGCATCTTGGAGGTTTAGGGTGTAGGGCTTTGAGACCCTAAATCCTAAATTGAAAAACCCACATTTACGCATGGCTTATAGTTGGGTCACAAGTGCAGTTTGGATCACCGTGTCCTGAACCTTCAAGTAGTGTACCGGGAAATAAGTGTGTTTGCATTTGGAGAAAGGAGTTTTTCTAGTTTCAGCGGACTCATCTTGGGGAATTCCCTCCATTGCGCACCAGTGAGGTGCGGCATGCGCCGGGTGCCTGGGGGATGGAGGTGCCAAACAGCTGTGGGGTGCTTTAGAGTTTAAGGTTTGGTGCTTGTCGGAGATGTTTGAAGGGTCCGTGGGTTGCCTTTGGAAGGAAAGAACTTCAGAATTTGGATTTGGGGATGGAGCCTGAAGTGCTGCGATAATGACTTCTGTCGTTTGCTATCTGGTGCCGGTGGACCAGGTCTCTGTAAGCGTTTTCATCTTGGTGTTGCCCTATATGCAATCTGGAACCCCGCTGGGGAAGATTCATGGATGGGTTTGTAGTCAGGCTATTCAACAATGTTTTTCACCTGGATGTGACGTTATATCTAACTACTAGTACGCTTGATGAAGTTTGTGCAGGCCTGTACATCCTCATAAGCCCATCCCAGAGCGTGTGCAGCTCCCTATGAACTAGGTAGTGCAGCATCGAAAAAACCGTTTCTCATAATTGGGGTCCCCTCTTCTCCCATCACTTCTCAAGGCTTTCGATATCCACCTTGCGCAGTTTTATCCGACCGTTTCTGAGTGGGGGCAAGAAACAACAATTACAATGGTAGTCACACTGCTTGAAAGCAGCAACAGCAGCAAGTTGACCGTGACTGGTGTGCGATTGATAACACTCAGCAAAACAGGAACATGGCAATACGGAAAGTGACAGTCATGCCCATTGCATTCATTTTTTCAGTAATAAAAAGGACAGGATCGTTGCAATCGCAGCCGGCATCGACGGGTGTAGTTAACAGTGATTGGTACAACGACGGCGAGCCAAAATGGAGCAAGACAAATGCACCTGAGCATCAGTGTCTGTCATCTTGCCATATCCAAGGTTGGTAACTCTTGACTACAGGCCGTGCACAGTTTCATCCGCTTGAGGTCCTCCAAAAACTCAGCGGGAGAGCCCTAGACCCCTAACCCATACCCGTGATTCATAAACCCCCTCCCCTTAATAGGGATTATACTAAGGATCCTAATATTAAGGCCCTTGAAAGGAGGGGGTGTATGAATCAGGGGTCTACATTCCAAACCTTGGGGTATCGTGATGGCAGCTCAGCTGGCCTTCTCCGTCTGCAGTTATCGTGCTGTCCTGCTAATAACAGCAGGATTTTGGTAACCCCAAACCCTATAGTCAGGATGATATAAGAATCATGGGTCCTTATTTGTGGGTTAGGGTCGTCCAGGGGGTCAGGGTAGCCCAAATCCCCTGATCAGGTAAGGCGGGCAGAGATATGTGCGGAGCAGCAGGTTGGGGCTTGGGCATACTTTGCATTCATGCTAGAGGTACATGTTCAATGTGTATGTCTGACATGAAGGTCCGAACGAAAGCACTTCCAGCTCCACCTATGTGGAAGATAAGGAGGGCACTTGGCTTAGTGATGCTGAAGGGATTGCCTGAGGTACAGAACGCTTGCAAGCACACCACTGCTAAAGAAAGAGACAGACAGAAATACAAAGACGGAGAGAGGGGGAGCAAGAGAGGGGGAGAGATGAATATCCACATACAAACATATCCAGATCAGCTTCGAAGCAGCAAGCATAACACAACAGTTTTGACTGGTCGCTGCTATTACACCTACGGCCACCGTTACTTCGTTTGGGGCTTAGGTTTTGAAAGCTTGCAAGCGCGCTGGCTCGTCACCAGTTCTCAGAGTCCCAGGCTCAGAACCCAAAAGCATCAAGGCCTCCAACAGAATTTCAATACAGGCCCCTCGGGAATTCTTCACTGCCAGGTACTCCCATCGCAATCTAGAAGCATATGGCTCAGCGACAATGACCAAAGCCTCAGAATCTTTACTTACCGGTTGATCATAGTCCCTATAGGTACCAATAATGATCGAGTTTCCATGTTCCTTTCCACTCTTTCATTCCATACCAAAAACCCCAAAAATAACCCGAATCCTGAACCCCACATGTCCATCTTGTTCTCCATTCTCTGGTAACAGCCAGCAAGTTAGAGCTGCGGTCCAGATCTTGCAGACTGATCTGGGCATTGGTCTGCACCCAGCACTCCAGGAAAGCCTGACACAAGTTAGATGTTTTCCAAGATTATGGGTATCATTTCTGAGGTCCCTATAATACGGATTGCAGTATTTTGGGGTCTACATTGGGGTTCCTCGATTTTGAGAAGCTATTATTTAGGGTTTAGGATGTAGGCAGGTGTACAGTAGCTGGCTTGCTCACCGTTCATGACCTGGCTTCTCCCTTTCCAGGTTCCTTGTAGAGCCACACGCCACTGAGAAATGCATATCATGGGGCGACAGCTTTTGATTGCGGACTGAAGGCCTTTGGAGCCATGAAGGCCGGCATGGCGACGTAAAAGGATCCATCTCCCATGAATACAGGACTTGACATCTATGACCCTGACTGAGGCTGCCCTGCAAATGCTGAACTACAGGACTCTTCCACGTCTTTGGAGAGGCCTGCCTTCTCTTATCCTAAACCCTAAGCCTTTGCAGAAAAACATCTGGCAAAGCGCTAGGGTACAAGCCTGTGGCCCTGCAGGTGGGCGTCACAAGCGGTTCTTCAAAATGCTCTGGGGTGAAAAAAGGTCTTCAAACCACAGGGCAACAGATGCTGGCATCATCAACTTGTGGTCTCCGCATGGATGAAGTCAGCACAACATCGAAAACTATGGTGGGGAAGCCCCATTGCTAGGTAGAAGCCCTGGCAACTTTACTTGAACGTCCCCCTCACATTAAGCACCACCCCCTTAATACTGCTTTATAGGGAAAACTTGATACCAGGAGGTAGGGTGCGGTGTGTCTCCGGGCTCCGACAATCTAAGCAGAGAAAGAAGACTGAGAACCCAAAAGTATTCCCATACCTTCAAGCCTGAACCTGAACCCTGATGGTCCAAGTATCCGAATGTTGGGCCTTCAGATGCCCCAAACCATGCAGAGGGACCCTCCCATGACTCCAGAAATTCCCATGCAATCCGTCCTCGGGTCTCTGTACGGCATCGACCTCGCTCCCCAACACGAAGACCTGCTCAGCTAGCCAGTTCGGGCATCGGGCATTAGAGTTTATGGATAATGGTCTACCCAAAGAGGCCAATACACCTTAATTAAGAAACAGACAATGTAGATGATATGTGGGTCCCTGATATGGCTTCAGATATCGTGTTCCTTTACTACCATTTAGGGATGGAGGGCTTCCTCGGCAAAGTGGAGGGTTGAAGGGTCAGTGCCCCCCTAAACCCTAAACTTAAATCCCAAACCCTAAATGCCTGAACCCTTAAATCTTCCGATAATCCCCCAACTCCTAAACCCTTCTAACACGTACCCATTTGGAGTTGTCCCCACAGAATCTCAAATACTCGTATACTCTCTGTATATAGTCCCTCTTAATCTTACTATAAAATACCCAAAGCCATATTCTATCTACTTAAGGGGGACTATATACCGATCTAATTTTGTGTTGAGAAATGATCACATGTCAGAAGGCGTGGCTTAGAGTGTTTATGCTGTAGCGCTTGGGGCTTGGGTGTTGTACCTGCAGCCCGAGTATGCTATACCCCATATTCTATCTACTTAAGGGGGACTATACCCTAAACCCTAAACAATTTCCTTGTCCATTATCCCAATATAACCCCTATATAGGCATATAATCCCTATATAACCCGAACTTCCATCCAGCCCCTTGAGGTTGAGGGGCTCGGTGCCCAGCAGGTCGGGCTACAAGAGTGGGAGGTGCACTGGCTGAAATGCCTGATTTCCTGCTAAATCCTGCTAACTACCCTTTGAAGAAGCTGAAGGATTCAGGGGCACACGGGAGAGTCCACATGTTGCATTTTGGGATCCTATATGCTGACCCCCCCAAGAAAAGACAAGATCTAAATTGGGCTCATTTGGGACTGACTTGGTGCTTATTTGGGCTTCTTCTGGAGGAGGGAATGGGGGGGGTATAGGATCCCTAAACCCTAAACCCTAAACCCTAAACCCTAGTCTGCATCTCCAGCTCCCTCATTCTGTAGCTTTTATTGTACCCCTGGTTCGCAAGGAAGGAAGGAATGGATCCCCCAAAGCACAGAAACTTCCAGATTCTTTGCCATCCCTTCATTCCCTGCTCAAAAGAGGTAGCTCATGGGTTCCCAGCTCTACAGGAATCACTGCTCCGAAGCGCTTTCTTAGAGGGTCAGGGGGACTTAGTAAGTTAACTAAGATAACTGGGGCTACCATATGGGTTGTAGGGGTTACTGACCTACTTTCTAAGTCCACCTGGCCCTCCAAGTAATATGGATTGGAGTGGGAATTGGTGATTATATGGGAAATACTGGAGGTACGTTTTGTTCTCTGCTGCTTATCTCTTGACAGCATGCAGGGAAAGCAGATGTTCAACTGCAGATTTGCATCACAATAGGAAGCTGCGTGCAAGGCTTCAGAATATGCTAATTCAAAGGAACTGTGCAGTTTAAGATCACGTTCAGCCCTGAAGTGGACTTGCTTGGCCTTGGCATCGCCGCCATCCGCACCACGCTGAAGGAAGCCAAGCACGCGCTGGCGAAAAGAAAGCTGGAGAGCTTTTGACAACACCACCCAGCAATAACAACAAGACTAGACTTGTGGCAAGAGGATCAAGACAACTCAGGAATTCAAGTAAAACATGTGAGCCATTCATAGTTGCACGTGTCAAGACTGGCCCCATTGTAACCTCTCACAATAACCAACATGTTGTCTTAAAGCGATGGTCAACGGAGAAATTGACGCTAGCCATTCTTCTACTTTGGCAGAGTCAGACACCGTTGCATGAGCCTATGCCGTCAACCCTATATGTCCCAATCCTTTTTCCAAATCGACTCGACTTCACGACAAGCTGGAAATGCCATGTGCTGGCTGAGCGCAAACCGACTCAGGCATCTTTTGAATCCCAAAATGTGCGAAGTTGTTGCCAAGAAACAAAAATAAACAGGAGACGGTAGCATGTTTGCATGTGGACTTACGCCTATTGTCTGAGTGTCTTATGTTTCTTGACGTCAAAAAACGGTGAGGTGTATCTTGTCAGACTTATAAATTCAAGCCCCAGTCCCTCAATCCGAGCATCCTTACAATTGCAAATCTCCGCTCTTTAGGACTTCGCGCTTACAGTGCGGGGGTGTTTCCTTGCGGGGCGTTGCTGATTAGACAAAGAACCTACATCCTCAAAATCCCAAACCCTCATCCCTAAACCCTAAATCCCAAACCCTACAGCCGAAATCCGAAACCCTAAAACCCTAAAACGCCAAAGTAGTTTCCATTTTTCCATTATCCCCATATAACCCCAATATATACACTAAACCCTAAACCCTAAACCCTACAGCCGAAATCCGAAACCCCCAAACCCTCATCCCTAAACCCCATGAAAAGCGGTCCGAAGCTCTATAGTCCCCTTTAAGTAGATAGAATATGGGGTATATTGGGATCTTATTATCATATACCCAAAGCCATATTCTATCTACTTAAGGGGGACTATAACCCCAATATATACCATTACAGACCCTATCACAATATAGTAGTTTCCATTTCCTTTTCCAAAACCCCAATATTAACCCTAAACCCTAAACCCTAAATAATAGTTTAGGGGGACTGTAGACCCGAAGCTGGAGGCTGCGCCTCGCCATTGCCTGGAAGACGCTCCAAGCCCTCCAGAAAACATGGCTTAGGATTTAGGGTTCAGGATT
>CAJNIZ010043627.1:18744-32938 GCA_905231905.1 Symbiodinium pilosum | reverse complement strand
GCTTAGGATTTAGGGTTAGGGTTTAGGTATTAGGGTTTAGGATTTAGGGCTTGGGATTTAGGATTTAGGGTTTGGGATTTAAGGTTTATAGGTTTAGGATTTAAGGTTTTAGGGCGTCATGCCCTGCATGGTAGCTTCCCCCAAATAAGGAGACCCCAACAACATGGACCCCAAAACGGGGTCTAGGCCCCTCAATGGTAGCCCTAATTTTAGGATACCCCACATGGTAGGGCCATTTGACCCCTTGCTACTAGGATTCGAACATATGTAGGGTTTGTAGGGCTAGGGTTCAAGCTTGGGTTTATGGCAATTGCTCCTTTTAAAGGGGTTATGGGGGCTATATGGGCTATATGGGGTTGCATCTGGCTACGTTGCAAAAACCGTGATAACACAAGTAATAAAATGGTCCGGGATCCCTTGCATATTTATCAGGGTTTAGGGTTTAGGATAGTACCATACTGCAAATACCAATATCATATTAGTAAATATTCAGGCCCCTACATGAGAGCAATTTGAGGGCTTCCACAAGGACTGCTGTATGCTGGGGATGTACAAGGGAAGCCTAATTTTCAAACACTAAGTCTGCGAAATTCTGAAGCATTGGTTTCTTTGAAAACCATGGGCCCTCAGGCGCCCTAGGGGTATATAGGTGCCACAAGGAATCATATAGACGGGTGTCCTCACAACGTACATAGAAATTGTTTTCCGAAACGCCGACATTACTTGCGGTCTGAAGGCTGGGAGTTCTGAAGTCCAGAGAGCTGGATGGCATTTCTCCTTGTACTTCACCCACTTCCACCCTAGGTGATGTGCGGCTTGTTCTCCACTGCTAGCGCTGGTGCTGCCGGCAGGGGTTCTCCAGGCCCTAAAGCCCTAAACCCCAAACCCTAAACATGAAGCCACAACATTAAGCTGCCGGCTTCGCCTGAAGATTTTGACTGGCAAAGCCACAGCTCTCAACCCTGCCCCTCAACCCACAAATATGGAGTTTGGGGTTGCCCTGTGCCACCAAAACTCAAAACGAAAACCTTCGATTGAAGAACGCCTAAAGCTTGTCCACTTTGTGCTAATCACTTGGACTCTAGGAAACGAGATCCACTTTTTGTAAGTTGTTTTTGCATCACCAGCCTAAGCGGCTGCAACAGCAGCAGCAGCAGCAGCAGCAGCAGCAGCAGTAGTCATCGTCGCACTACTAGCCGTCGAGGGTGGTAGAAGTGCTGGACGTAAAAACGGGTTATAGCATTGCGTATTATGCAATGGCGGTTGTAGTAGCCGCCGCAGCAGCGGGAGGAGGAGTACTAGTATTGATGGTGGAGGAAATGCTACCAGTAGAAGTAGTGGTAGGTTATTAAAAAGTAGAAGAAATGGTAGCAGCAGCCGTAGCAGTAGAGCAGCAGTGGCAGTAACAATACCGTAATTACTTTCTGCTACTGATGTATCCAGGATGACTGCCCGGAGAACAAGGAATGTGTGAAACTCCTGTGGCCAGAAGGACCGCTCTCGCTGGCGGAAAGGAGCAAGAGAAGCGACAAGAAAATGGAAGCTTCTATACTGGGTAGTAGTTGCAATGACCCCAAACCACTTTACGAATAGATTGCCTTATCCAAAAAGGGAAACTATTCAGTATCCCGAGGTGCCACGTAGCATACTATTGCAGATTGTGTAGGCGCTACTATACGTATCCATGGTGTTCCATGGTTGCACTCCTCAAAACCCCCACTAAATCCCACTAATAAACAGTAAGCAGCAGCATCACGCCTCTTCGTAGCACACTTGCTCCCAGTGCGCAGGGTTCCTGTCCTGGGCCGGGATGTTGGTTTTCGTCAAACATGGCATCATGTGACATGTTGGGCTTGACTTAGAGGACCTGCGAGAGCTAAACAGGACAATCTTTCTTGTTCACCAGGCTTTGAGGAACACAAGAACATCCCCACCCCTTTTACCACAAGTCACTTGCCCTTTGCCCGAGGTTCCCTGAGGGCACCCACACATTGTCTCCATGGCTTTAATCGGCCAGGGCGCGTGAAGTCGATGCAGCAGGCGAGCAAGTGGCAACTGAGGCGTTGAGCGCTGCTTAGCGGGGGTCGGAGCAAGTTAAAAACAGGCATCTACATGTGAAACAAGTTCGCGGTAGTATTTGGGACCTAAACCCTATTAATTTGGTCCCTTGGCCCCTTAGGGATATTCACCTATCTCTGAAAAGGTACCTTGATTAAAATCTGCGGGCTTCTTGCAGGCTTGCTCGACTCGGTCGCTCCTATCCCCTGAACCTGAAGCACCTAAACCCTATTTACAGTATTGAGGAGCCCCGGATTGATGTCTCAGATAACCTTATGCAACCCTTACATAACCTCTATACTATACATCCTAAGTCCTAAATCTCCCTATATAACCCCTACATACCCCTGTAATCCTGCGTGTCTCCTTCTGTACCCCTGTAACCCCCCACACATCCCTTCACGATCTCCAAATCTACAACTTCCAAACCCTAAACTGGGCGGCGCCTGTGTTTCTCGGGGCCTTTTAACAGGGGCCTGAAGGTCTCTACTACCTTCCACGACCCTTCCAGTGGCCCCCAACCAGGGGCCTCCCACCTTCTCGGGGCCTTCAGAAACAATAGCTAAGCTGCTTTTACTAGCGTTCAGCCATGAATGTTGAGAATCTCGTCAACAACGACAACATATATAGTAAGGATGAATTCATGGTGTTGAAAAAGATTGACCTAAGCGAGTATAGTCCTAAACGCTCAAAAAGTGGCTTGGGTGGCTTGGCCGCCTCAAACGGCGTGGGGTGGGTGAATGTGTTAGATGGCCTTCCACAGTCGGGCCATTGCAGTACCTCGCAAGCCGCGATTGCACTCGACGTTACCTTGCAGCTCGTCTATTGCATGTTCCACATTACATCACGGCAAAATCTAGACCCCAACACCCCAAACCTAAACCCTAACGCCTAAATCTCTATAATACACAACTTCCAAACCCTAAACTCTAGACCCTAACCCCTAAACCCATAATCTACAACACCCACTCCCCAATTCCCGGCCAGCTCCGATCCAGCCAGCAGTGTTTGGGCGAAGTCAGCATCGCCAGCCTCCGGGCTCATGGTTCAGGGTTTAGGGCTGCTTTTAAAAAGCGAGAAAGGGCTTACAATTATGTAGGGTACATGTATATATACACACATGCATACCCGCATAAATCTATACTGACATGGGACTGCCTGGATGTTCGATCATTGAAGCTGAACTCTGCAAGCGTCTCAATATGATGGTCTCTTATCGTGGCCACTGCAGCCTTGTCATCCCTCGGCGGCTGCTTCCGGGCATCTGTTCAAGGTTGGGTACTGGCGCATGTCTTGCAAGCCACATGGCATGGGGACAGGATGCCCGGCAGAATCATAAAGCCAGAATGCCGCCCCACCTTCTGGATGGCATTATGTTTTTGGCACCGAGCCCAACAAAAAGAGAGCTGCTAGCAGCGTAATACGGTAAGCAACGCACGTTGGCGAAAATGCTTGGAGGTTTGGATATATCTACAGCAAGTACCAAAAGCTCAGGAACTTCAAGAGACCCACCTGCCTCTGCTTCAGGTTCTGCCAGTTCTGCTGGAGCCGGGTTGGAGACTTCTTGTCTGGGCCTGAAGGTCCAGGAGTCTGCTGGACTACGCCCTTTGCGTAAATGATTCGGGCTTTGATTTCTAAGGCTTCGAAACAAAGATGCTAGATAAAACCGGCCGGCTTGAGGTTTAGGATCTGGTGTTTGGATACTGGATGTGAAGCTCTGAGGGCTGAGTTGGGAAAGGATTTTAAAAAAGCCGCCTTTCAAAATCCTACTCTTGCAGCATCCCTTTTTCAACTTCCCTTTTTCAGGGCCCCCAAAACAAAGCACACTAAACAGAGTCTTCCAAACAATGGCCTGAAACTGAATAATAAGGGACTGCCAAAACACATTAGACAGGGACTCTTCATTCAACCCGGTCCAACAATACAAGTCGCGTGCTGCACAGTCAACTGTCTGAGGGCCACGCGTATCCGTCGATTCCGAGGATGTCCCACCATCCTGCCACACGAGGTGAATCCATGCACGAAGCACATGCTCACTGCGACGCCAGCAAGCAAGCCATTGCGAGCTGCAAAAACCGCGGTCTGTCCTCCGAAGGCGGCACGTGATTGACATCCAGCTGTCCTCTCTCGGCACTGGGCTGCTCGCCCTCTGATACCGCTGCATTGCCTATTTCCCCCTGACTTGCGAACTCAATCTCTGTGGTCGCGGCAGCTGGTACTTCCTGTTCCTGTGCTTGTGATCTGGAAGCTGCAGACACCAGCGTCCCTGCCAAGGCAACGGCAGCCAGGGCTCCCAGGGCTCCGCCACTGGCTACAGCAGCTACACCTAGTGCGCCACCCAAAGCACCGCTGGCTGCCCCCGCCAATGGAGCTGCAGCACGGCCCAGGACCTGCTGTAATCGACCCTGTGGCCTCTCGTCTGAACCAACAGCTGCCTCGTTTGCTCTGTAGCCAACGCTGTCTGCAGGGGGTTCCGATGCCAGTTGCACTGCTTCGTGGTTGTCCGAGTCGTCTCCACTGGCTGCAGGAAAAGCATCTGCAGAATCCATGATGGGAACATTGCCTTAATTAAACGGTGCTGGTGTTTGAGCTCATAAGCTCATATGCCCACACGTGGTCTGAAACTTGACTTGCCGGGTGCCAGCGTATGCTTTGCAAACAGCATGCAGGAGAGCTGACACAAATTTAGCCCATGCTAACCTGGCTGCTGTATACTAATACTCAAAACTCCGACTGAAACAGACTTATGAATGGCGGCTTCGTTGCAGTTGCATCATATGAAACTTTGCTTCCTGAACGTAACCCTCCGCTATTCGGTGGGGTTTTGTACCGGCACAATATCAGGCAGCAACGCCTTTGCTCAAGCTTGGCCTCACTACGGCCTGTGGAAAATGGCTGCCAAAACAGTCATCAGAATTCTGGCCCCATAGCAAAGTGCAAGACTGATAACGGCAAGCTGCCCGCTTGGGATTTTGTCAAGTACCCCACCCGCCCCACCCGCCCCCACAGCTTGCAGAAGGACCTGAAACTTCAGTAATTTCAGAAGAATCTTCATCTTTCCCCGTGCTCTCACGCTTTACGCACATGTTTAAGAGCCCTCACTTTGATGCTCGGCAAAATGCTACAAACAGAGCGACAGGAGAATCAGGTGAGAAGCACCACCACCAGCACCCAACACCATGACAACAATAGCCCTGTGGTCCGCAAGAGCAGAACCCAAGTAAAACGCCATGTTCGTTGCAATGCTGCTGACGCACTTGCAATCCGCCAAAAGGTAGAAGTGCACTGGTGCACTTAAGTGTGGATAGTCCAACTTGGTAAGATTCAGCCCTCTACAGGAGGGACCCTCGGTGTTGAAAACTTCCAGCACTTAGTCTCAAAGGCTTGAAGTACCAAGTACCTGCTCAGCACAACTTGCCCAAAATCCTTGAGCTGCTAACAAGAAGCGCAAGTATTGAGCCATTGGATGCCGGGACTGTGCGTATCCCTGAGCCCTAATGTAGACCCATCATTAATAAACCCCCTCCTTTTAAGGGCCTTAATATTAGGATCCTTATTATAATAAAGGGGAGGGGGCTTATTAATCAGGGGTCTGGGTTGAGCCCTTAGCGGAGCGGGGGGGGCACAGGTCCAATGTCCGCATCAGGAGGCCAATGCCGCCTGCATCAAAGAGGGCCTCAGTCCGATTCTGGGTATTTCGCGGGACCGCCAGAGTGATGCTTAGATATCTTGGAAGCGTGTAAAATGTGAGCGAACGAAGAACGAGGCATAGGGCTTGCAAGTTTGATCTCCAGGGTCGGGTGGAGGAAATCAAATTAAGGGCTAGAATTCGCGATCATGGGGAAGACTACTCGGTGCCGTCCTCCGTTTGCTCTAAGTCCCGCCAAGATCTTGAAAATGTTGTGCCCTGTCAAATTAATACGGGGAACTATAATACTAGTACCTACAGTATGCATATGAATACTGCACTTATAACAACTGCAGTTCTTCTTGTCATGCATCCAAGAATTGCAACAAATCGTGGCTCGCTTCAAGTCTTGGAGGATACACTAAAGCTTTCGTTTTCAGTACATCTATACGCATGTGTGTACGTAATGACGCATAGCATCTACTTTACGGAACATGACGCTGCAATCAAATCGTTGATCTTTTCTGTGCATGTGGGCCCCGCTCTATATCTCCTTAAGCCCTAAACCCATGTGTTTGAATCTGACCTCCACATAGCAGACCGCCACAAAGCGGGAAACAATTCTCAAGAAGATGTCGTACAAAAATAGCAGCCCGCCTGGCGACAAGCTTCGTGGCCTTCGGCAACAATGGCCAGAAAGCCTGACAGGATCCGGGCAGGCATATTGCGAAACGGACCTACGAAATGCCAGCTTTATCTAAACGTAACAACTATAGGGAGTTATACGCTACAACCTAGACTGGTGGCACCTGTGAAGGGATATAAGTCATAATCAGGGGGGTATAGTGTACAAGCCCTGGACGTAACTTGAACGTTTTCCTACCTAGACTGGGTTGCTATTAAGGAACTTAGTTTAAGTTACTATATTGGGGAAACCCTTTAACTACTATATAGAGCCGTTACGGTAATTTAATTTAAGTTCCTTAATCCCTATATTCCCCCAGTTTCCATTTCATTTTCCATTTTCTTTTCCATTTGATTCTCCATTATAGGGGGATAATATAGTCCCATAACCCTAACAGCAACTCAGTCGAACAGGATCCAAGGATCTCTGTAGTTCTAGGAATTCGAAGGTTTAAGGGTTCAAGGTTTAAGGGGACACTGAGCCCTGACTCAGTAATACTACTGCGAAGTATAGCAACGGTAAGAATAACAGCAATATAGCAATAGTCATAGCGACAGTAAACGTAGCTGTGACGTGATACTAGAATACCAAAATGCTAGGGTAGGTTTGGGTGCCCTATAAGAGTTAAATTCTCACGGCCATATATGGATTGTACAGGAATTAAAATTGGCAACATAAATTGCAAACATGCCCCGTCCCTGTGTAATGATGGTTGGGCTGCTGGCCTAATCCCCTCCCCGTGAGATTAAATCCCCCCACCCCCCATAATATCTTCGGAGTTTTGATATTAGGGTGGGTGGGGGGGATCACATTAGGCGGAGGGGATGAGCTCAAATGCTGGCATCTGGGCCACTGCAGCTGATACCCTTTGCGCTCCCTGCATGCACTGCTTTGCATCTTTCCTAAGCTGGCTTCTTGTAAGGTGGCTATTGTAAGCTGTAGTCCGTCCTGTTCTAAGGCAAGCTCCACATCAACATCAACTTGAATCCAAATATTGTAGTTTCCGATCAAAATATACGAAATTCCTTATCATAGTGACTCCCAAAAAAACTTCTTTGAGTTTCAGGAAACCCTCCCAAAATGGTGCCAGCTTGCCTGCGGCATAGGCGCAGAGGGTTGCAGCTCGCGGGTCAACCTAAATGCGGGAGTACACTCGCTGTAGGATGATAAGCTGGCTTTCATATAGGAGTTTCCCAACACAAGCCCTGTATAGTCCTAGTGGGAACCTCTTAATCTCTTTGTAAACCTCATATGCCCCTAGGGGCATTAAGGGTGCCGCATTCTGATCGGCTCCTGTATAAAGAACTGAAAGAAATCTAAGATCGGAGAGGCAGCTGTGAACCTCCTTCATTGTCCATCGAATCTGGGACTGGAACCAGGGCTTGCATGCTTGGGCGCAGGGGCTGACAACAGTAATCTTTAGCTGTAACGCGGATAGTATTAGGCACCTCAACATGAGATGCAGGGGGGATTAGGCCCCAAATGTAGGGTTCATAATTGCACATAAAGCTGCCGATGAGCCTGCAAGAGTGTCAGGCTTGTTGGACTCATCTGCAAACAACAGACCACATCGCCCGTATAGTAATAATAAGAGTAGTAACAGCAATAATATCAATAATAACCTCAACAACCCTCCATGTGTCGTTCACATGGTTTGGAGTTTGGGCATGGGCTTCGGATTAACTAAGGGTTTAATGGTCAAAGATGCAGAAGTTGGCGATGTGCAAGGTCAGGGGGTATCAAAAAAGGTGATTTTGAAATGTGGGTTTAGGGTTTAGGGTTTAGCGTTGATTCATCGTCTCTGGCTTTTTCTTGAGAATGCAGACTCTCGGCTGGAACCCTAAACCCCCAAACACAGCCTGTGCCCTGAACTGTTTCGTTGAAGTTGAGAAGTCCCTTCTGGGGGCCGCCATGAGAAAGCCGCACTTTCAGGACTAAGCGTAACCAGGTCATGAAATACTATGCAGTTTAGGGCTCAAGGCCTGGGATTCAGGCTTTAGCATGTGCATATTGATTTTGAAATGCTGCGCAGTTTAGCGCTGAGGGTTCTGGATTTAAGGCATAGCGCCCGGATTTATCAAAAGCGTGCAACCCGAAGAGACTCTATGAGCATGCGCATAGTATTAGAACGCTATGAATGTGGGGTATATCTTGTCTTAGGAAGTGTGTCGGTGTCATTTCAAAAAAAAGATCTGCGCATTGAAGGCTCGGAGATTTGTTGCTGGGTTCGATCGGCAAAGTTCAGGGCTAATCTCCAACTAAAACTTTGTCGGCGCAGGCATGTAGAACCGTCAGGTTGGGTCTTGGTATGAGGTTGTGAAGTAGACCCAACACATGGAACGCACTCACAGAAGCACATGGCCCAGCTTCTGATACATCGACCTTCCCCTGTACCACCGGGCTTGGGTCTATCTGCAGATTCGTCAGAAGCTGACTTTTTTCAGCAGATTGGAAACCATGTGAGCTATAGTCTAAACTAAACTCCTAGTATCCTGCTTAATAAACCCTATGATACTCCCCTATACAATCACCCATATAACTTCCCTGTACGAAATTTAGACTGTAGCTCATGTCAGAGCATCCCTTTAGGATGCAGTCAGGCAGGCCGCCATATCGGCAGCAAAGCTGATCTTTTTCGTCGTACCAGCGTAGGATGGAAGTTCCTACTGCTCCCCAAAATCACTGATCAACATTCCCAAGGACCTTCGAGGAATGACTAGAAGAACGTAAGCTTTACCCTTCATAGCCCCTACATCGTCCAGGCAAAATGCTTAGTGACCACCATATAACCACAACATACTACATAGTCGTTTCCATGTTCTTTCCCACTATCCCTATGTAACCCCAATATATCCCCTATATAATAAGCCCTGTAGTTTCCAGTTTCTTTTCCATTATCCCAGTATAGCCCCAATATAACCCCTATATACTAATAGCCATAGAACCCCAATATACTATAGTAGTTTCCATTGAAAACCCTAAAACCTAAAACCTAAACCCTGAAACCCCAATAGAACCCCTAGTCCAGCTCATGGGACCGCAAGTGTCCTCGAGCCAGGACTCCTTGAACCAGGAGAGCTTTCCATTTCGGAGCTTCACTCGAAAAGGCTGCTCGGAAGTATCCTGGGTTGCTGTTAAGGAACTCAAATTAAGTTACCATAATGGGTATACATATATATATATAGTACATAACAGGGTTTCCCCAGTATAGTAACTGAATTTAAGTTCCTTAACAGCAACCCAGTATCGTCTTCCATAATTCGACCAGTCATGCCCTTCGTGCCAACCTGGGTAGCGTTGCAAAGCCATGCTGACCGCTTTGCCCAAGACCTAAGACCTGCCAGGCAACCCTATCGTCGTCGTAATAGAGGCCTTCTTTGTCCTCATTTTCGGTCAAAACCTTTACCCGCGCGCCAACCACAGGACGAGCTTTGGTTGGTTTTGGCGGTGAGATGGCGTTGGCCTCAGCTGTGCAACTTTCCACCTGCATTCCGTGCAACCTGCGCCTGGTGCTAGGGCCCCAGACCCGTCTAGCAGGTCTTTTTGCAGATCTTGACCTGCCAAAGCGGTTTATTCTGAGGATGGCTTGCTGGCGGACGACAACTTCCGCCATGATTCTTGAAGCTCATAGCCCGCCTGCTCCTGCTTGCGTCTTTTTGGGTCTTCGAATCTCTGGCCCCCTTTCATGTTCGAACTTAGGGAAACCCCATGCGTGGAGTAGCAGACATACTTCTGCTGTTTCTAAGAGGTGCCTTCTTCTGGCCAGCATCTCTGCTGTCATGTCTTCGCCGGTGACGCCCATGTCCTCCAGGAAATGCTCACCATGAATTACTACGTGCGCTAACACCCCTGATGATGATGATGATGGTGGTGGTGGTGGTGGTGGTGGTGATGATCAGTGTGATGGAAAACCATGGCAGCCCAGGTTGCCTTTTCAGTTCATCCTGCAAAATACGAGCTCCACATTTTTCAAACGCCATCTCCAAGACACTCGCAACATGCCGGAGGCACTGGGAAATCTGGGCAATATTGGTTGCAACATCATTTGACTCATAACTTCAGTCTGCAGAACTGCGCCATCAACATCATCACGCTCCTCTACGGGATCGGCTCGACCGCCGCCTCTTGTGATCCTGCAGCAGCCGTCATCGGCTTACGAAAAAGCCTCTACAAATTGATCTCTCCAATCTACCATCCACATGATGACATTCTTATGATCCAGACCGCAGTACGGGAGCCCGTGTTGCCTCAAGAGCTTAGGGTTCAGGATCTTGATTATCTGATGCCTCTCTTGCATGACGTCTGGGTACTTGCAATACAAGATATGATCGGTTGCCAAATTATGGTCCTGCTTTGGGCCCCAATATAACACACAGCCACGAATTATGTCGGCGTGCCCAAAAAGGGGCCACAGTTTTGACAACTGCCCGCACTGCTCTGCTTGTCCACAAGATATCATGAAATCAGGACATGTGCCAAGACTTTGGCTTGTGAGTGCGCATCAATCCTTGAGGCAAGGACCTTCCGAAAGGGCTCTGATGTGTGCTAGTGTTTTGTGAGACGGAATGATCGCCGTGGCTTAAATACTGCAACATACTACAACCATCCAGGGAGAGTTCAATCTTACTGCGTAATAGGACTGAAACACTACTCACCTGCTCACTGACAGGTGTGCATCCAACAATGTGGCGTTCCTCCTCTCTTTCAGGACTATAAAAACGTCATCCCGGCTGTCTTTAGTCGTTCTATGTAGCTGGCATGAACTAGGACCCTAAACCCTAAACCCTCCTTGGGAATGAGTTACCACCCATTAACAAAAAAAAACATTCACAGGGACCCCAGGGTCTGATTATAGACAGTTGCCAATGCCTAGCACCTACCCCTAAAGTATTGGCTACCCCTACTATGAGCCAACACCCCTTTGGTAGTTTCCCAAAATTTGGATTATCCCTCTATAGCTTCTGTAATATCCCCCTACTATTCCCCCGCCCCCCCTCGCCCCAACCCTAAACCCTAAACGCTAAACCCCAAAGTTTAAGCCCTAACCTCCCCCCCTTTTTTGGTGATAATGCGAGAAGCTCCTCCGCTCGCCGGCGTCTATCTTTGGACCTTCGGCCTGAAGGCAAGGATTTCTCATGCAGCAGCAAGGCGCCAGACGTGCCGGTGATATAAACATATACTACAAGTACTACATTATACTATAATATACTTTAATAGAGTATTATTATAATGTTATTAGCAGAATACGTCGAAATCGTAGCAAAAGGAGTACTAGCTGTTGTTGTTGTTGTTGTTGTTGTTGTTGTTTTTGTAGGAGTGCTGAGAGGAATGCATAATTGCACGTGAATTCCCAGTTTGGTTCTGAACCCCGTGAAAGGCGCTGCGTTGTGACATGGGGTTTCCCAACATTAGGGCTCCTTTGGGGGTCCCTATAACTATTATTATAATATTTTTGGGTCTGTTTTAGAGTCCCCCAGTCTAGGGAAAAGACCACATGAGCTATAGTCTGAACTCCTAGCAATCCCCCTTAACAACCCCAAATAGCAGTCCCCTATAAAATCCCTATATAACCCCCTTTAAGGAGTTTCGACTACAGCTCACATAGGAGCACGGTGATCTTCACCAAGGCTTCAGTCAGACATCATTCGCATTGCAGAAGCTGGGTCCGGTTTAGGGTAGGGTTTAGGGTTTAGGGGTTTAGGAACTGAATTTAAGTTACTATATTGGGGAAACCATATTACTTGTAATGACTATATGAGCCCTGGACTAAATTTGTAGTATATCCCTTGAATAGGTCCCCCTATACATGCCCTCTAGCTCCCTCCCAACCTAAATTTAGTCCCTACTTCATATATACCCGCTATGGTAACTTGATTCAAATTCCTTATCAGCAACCCGGATTGTCTGGATTCTAGTCATTTCAGTACATATAGTAATTTCCATTTTATTTTCCATTATCTCTATATAACCCAATATAATATATCCCTAAACCCTAAATCCCACATACCCCTGGGTTCTTGAATTTAACCCCAATATATACCCAACTACGAGCCCAGGAAGGGGATGCAAGCCAGCCTTCCTTTTTCTTGGTGTCGCCATCCTCCGGGAAAGCACAGGTGCCCACCCAGAAGGATCCAAACACTGGACCCCCCCCTAAGATCCCTATCTTCCCCAATGTAGTAATTGGTTTCATATTGGGTGGGTTCCATTTCTTGGATCCTTTAGGTGGTCTGGGCAAGGATGTGATGAAATTCTTCAGGCCGATGGAACACCTGTAGATTCCCACTTTAAGCGGCTAGATGCTGCTATCTGCGAGCTCCTCCTCCCGGGTCTTTCGCTTTCTGGATGCCGATCTGTCTGTTGACTTGGTCTCCTTCGGTTTCTCGTCCTCTTTGCTTTGCTCCTCCTCTTTGCTCTCTTTACCAATTTCCTTTGGAGCCTCCTTGCCTTCCTTCTTCTCGGCCGCTTCGCTGTCAGGGGCTAGCCCCTCAGCACACAGCAGGCCCGAAGCCGCCTGCCGAATCCAACAATCAACAGCTGTGCTCAACATCTTTGGCTACCGCAATAGTTCACAAAGTCCTGACAAGCAACAACAAAATTGTCTTAAAAGGCTACAACACAAGCAGCAAGAGCTGAAGTCAGCTATTACGGCAAAGTAGAGCGTCTGTGGTGAATCACCCTACCGACCCTGTCATAGAGAGTCTCACACGCACAGTTCAAATGCATGCAAGAAGCCGGCTCTTTGTGGTTCTTGTCTTTTGCCCCAACCTCAGTATCATGAAAGATACTGAACCACTGTTATGACGAGCCAGGCATTTAAGACAGTGTGTAGATCTACATCTACAGACCATCATGCTCACTTTGATGATGCGCACCATAGAGAAGGAGAATGAACACCCGGATATCGCAGCGATCTCGAGATGCGCATGCGACCAGCGATAGACAGCCCCACGTGCGGCCTGGCAATTTTGAGCTCCTTCAGCCCTATCTTCTTCACATTGAGGATAACGCAAAACGCCTTTCAACCTTCGATGCAAGAGCCGTCTGCACCTGACACGTTGCATGTCGTCTCCGTTCGTCTCCACACTATTCCAGTATCCCAACTCACCTTGACTGGAGCTGCTCTCTTCAACGAATCCTTAGCCCAAGAGGACCGGTGCGAGGCTCTCAGGCGCTTGAGCATGTTTCAGGTAGTCCGAGACGGACATGAATTTAAATGCACCCGCAGATTGGCAGATTGATTACAACACAAATAAATTCTGAAGAGGACTAATCGCGTGCTTTCGGAGTCCTCTTCAGAATCTATCTGTGTTGTAATCAATCTGCGGATGCATTTAAATTCATGTCTATCTCGGACGTATTGAAGGGTAGCTGAAGCCTGCTCAAGCGCCTGAGAGCCTCGCACGAGGCCCTGCCCGCCGGTCCTCTTGGGCAAAGGCTCTGGAAACTTGAGAACAATCACTATGGCAGCTGCGTTGTCAGCTGCGCTGACTTTCGCGGCATTTTTGCCCACTGCTTTGCGGCATCCTCGGGTTGTTCGGTTGTCCGAAGCGCTCTTCGTGCATGGGTGACGGCAAACTGGTCCTTGAGAGGGTCCCAAATGCCATCCGAGGCCAGGATCAAAAAATCTTCCTCGTCATCAATCTCCACTTTGTACACATATGGCTCGTTGATGATGCCCTTCACCTTCTCGCCGCTTTGATATGTGATGTTCCCAAAGGTGCGAGAGACGGCCACGTGGTCTCCAACGTAGCCTCCGCGCACTTCAACCCCAAGCTTCTGAAGCCGTTCGGCTTCGGCTGGGTTCTTTTCCGCCCCGTGAT
>CAJNIZ010043627.1:0-18712 GCA_905231905.1 Symbiodinium pilosum | reverse complement strand
GGCAATCGCCGAGGTTGCAGATCCAGAGGTCCATGTCCTTCACGAAGGCCAGAACTTCAACGGCACCCGAGGACACCTCCATGTCGTCCGGTTTGGGAGCTGCAGCCAAGACTGTCTTCATGAGCCTTTCGTCTGTGTTTCTGAAGGCCAGGCGAATGGACGTTCAGGAGGATGTGGCAGGGTTTCGAATGTTCACGGTTATGATGGGCACGCCGGAGAGGAAGCAGGAGCCCTGCTTCCTCTCCGGCGTGCCCATCATAATCGTGAAAATCGAACCCTGCAACATCCTCCTGAAAAGTCCACAGCATCTTCCATCTTCTGCCTTTCCCTTGCCCAGGCATGGGCAGGTAAAGAACTGATTCAACAGCCACCACATGAGCTATACTCTTAACTCCTAGTATCCCCCTTAATAACCTCTATAGTAGTCCCCTATATAATCCCCTATATAAACCCCTAAACCCTAATCCCTAAACCCTACATTATCCCCTATGTGTAACTCCCCTTTAAGGAGTTTAGACTATGGCATCACGTGGCTGCAGGTGCTACGGCAAATGCTTAGCGCTGGGTAGCTGGGAGCCTCGCAGCATTCGCCAAGACTTCATACAAAACCTAAAGAACGGGAAACTACTATAGTATATTGGGGTTATAAAGCTGCTATAGTATTTTGGGGTTATAAGACTACTATAGTGTATTGGGGTTATGTTGGGATAATGGAAAAGAAAATGGAAACTACTATAATAGGAAAGTTGAGCTGCCTGCTTGGGTCAGTTCTTCAGGTCCTGCGCCCGCACTAAGTTGCACGAGGCTGCGGCGGAATGCCCATTTTGGGCTATCAGGCTGGCCACTTGCGTAGCGGTGGGCCTCGGGTTGTGCCAACATGTTCGTTAGTTCGCGTCCTCTACATTCTGGCATTCTGGCGCTTAGTGCTTTCAAATGGCTCGTCACGCTCTTGTATCTCTGCTGTGCACGCCTCTTGTTCGCCAAGCGCCTGGAATGAATCCAGGATGACAAAGCCTGACAAGAAGATCATCACGCCCGCCTCAGCGCCTTCGACTGCTTGTTGGGCCTCTTTTTCAGCCTCTGGCTTTGCACCTTTGGCCTTACCGCAGGGAATAAATGCAGCATAATGCAGCAAAGGCCAAGCAGCGGCTCTGGATCTGGTTCGGAGGCCTTGGCCCGTCGTGCTGCTGCCTTTTCAGCAATCTTCTGCGCCTCGAGCTCTGCTCTTCTCCCAGCAGGTGAGTGTTCGCATTCTGAACGGTCACGTCAGCTGCTAAGGAGGCAACTCGCAGCTCTTCCGCGGAGGGCCCGGAACGACGAGCTGCTGCCTCGGTCGAACTGGAAGTGGCGGTGCATGAATTTCGTAGGTTGGACAGGCTCTGAGAGAGTGACCTTCTGTGCTAAACGCTGCAGCCTCGCTGCCTCCCGCGCCTCACGCCTCTGCCTCAGATCTTACTGGACCGCGTGCGGCACAGCAGACTTTGCCACACCTCTGTGCAACGAATCTTGCAGCAGCACAACTTAACAACCTTAGTCTGTCTTGCAGCTGGGCAGCTTTCGCTTTTGGCGGGCCTCTACACCGGTGACATCGTCGTCCTGCAGCATTCTGCTCGGCTGAGCAAGGGCAGTGGAAGCTGCAACTGAGCAAACTCTTCAGATTCGGCAGTCAAACTATGAGGTCCGTCTTACTGAACCTAAGCAATGTGCTTCGTGGACGTGCTCAGACATGCCTCGACGCTTTCCAGGTCATCCTGCAAAGAAGGTCTGGTCTGGCTATAGGCCAGGAAAACTTTGAAGCTGCCGGCGTCAGCTTCTGGTGAGAGTCTCCGTTATGGTCTATGGTCTATAACAGACTGTAGTGTATTAAAATTATGGGCATCATACGATACTACTGCACTATACTGCATTATGCTATATATTACATTATATCATCTAGCTTGATGCAGCTAGGCAGGCGCTGGCCTCTGGCGAAGCACCGCCTGTGGCCTGCAGAGATATGAATTCAGCTGCGAGTAGTTCTTCGCAGGTAAAACTGGGCCGAACAAGGTTCACTACACCCTAAACCCTAACAGGAATCAGTTCGAAGATTGAATATCATTCCTTATTGGCAATCTACGCCACCTGGACTGTGGAACCTGCAAAAAGACAAATGAGCTAGTTGTTGCGTAGGAGTCAGGCTATGGCCTCTGACTTTGAAGCAAGTCTCTGTGAAACATCTTTTGGCAGGGGCAAATTGGTCTAGGGATGTCTAGGGTTTAGGCTGGTTTTTGAGCCCCTAAACCCTAAACCCTTCCAATGGGGCAAAACTTATGCCAAGAGCGCGTAGCAAAAATGCCACTGTCAGTCGACCCGCAAGATCGACTTGGTAGTTTCCCAAAAAAGGGGGACCTCAATAAAGACCCCAAAATACTGTAATTCTTGTTATAGGGACCCCCGAAAGGGTACCCCTAATTTAATTTTGGGAAGCTGTAAACTTGTAAACCCTCAACCCTAAACCCTACATAACTCCTCTTCAAAAGGGGGTTGTTCAATATTCCTTTTCCGGAAAAGGGTCCCGGGTCCTTCGCGTACCATATAAGTTGGACAACAGATAACCCTTCGAGAGTGTCGGTGTTGGGGGGGGGATTAAGGGTCCGCGGCCGCTTGCCCCTTGCCCCACTTGCCCCACTGGACCCACTTGCCCCCCTTGCCCCACTCGACCCACTTGCCCAACTTGACCCACTTGCCCCTGTTGCCCCACTTCGCCCACTTGCCCCACTGAACTTGCCCCACTCGACCAGCTTGACCCACACTTGCCCCCCTTGCCCCCCTTGCCCCACTCGACCCACTTGCCCCACTCCAAAACCGAACCCCTGCCCCACTTGCCCATTCGCCCCACTTGGGCCAGTGGGTCAAGTGGCTCTTGTGGGGCAAGTGGGGGCGAGTGGGGCAAGTGGGACGGACGCTTTTAATGTTCCCCCCCCGGCGGTCGCAATGAACCCTCTTGTGAATCCTTTCGCGCACGTTTCAGGCACCATTTTTTGCCTTTTCAACAACCCATGATCGCAGCGCATATAACTTTTAGATAGAGGTTCTTGAGTAACCCCAAAATCTGCGAGACCCCCCCCTGAAATGGGATCCCTGATTTTAGGAAACCCCCGCCTCAGACTCTGATTCGCTGTGACTAGCAAGTGCAATGTCCAGGGACGGTATGCTACTTCACGTAACCGCTGCTCCGCCGCTGTATCAAACTAAATATTCTAACGCAATATAGTAACAGTATGATATTGTATTATAGTATAGTATGATATAGTAAAACCTGATATAGAACAGTAAACTACAGATTAATGTAGCATAATTCAATAAGGTTCTGCGGGGTACCTTGACGCCTGCGTTTTCACACATGTCCATCTTGAAGTACTTGCAGTGCCAACCATATGAAAGACTATAGGATCTATCTTTTCGGATGGGACTGCTGTGGGCCCATACTTTGTGACGTGTTGGCACGACTGATGCCAAAGAGCAAGCCTGTCATGGATGTGCACATTTCTTAAGGAAAGCATTTCCCATAGTGAATGTCGCATATACTTGCAACATGTGTTACAGATGTAAACGGGATTTCTGAGATCTTAGGTTGAGAAATCCTTCTTAGATTTGAAGCAAAGTTTTTAACGTATTCATTTATCAAAGTCAATGTCGCGAGGGCTTTTGTAATGGGGTTTCCATAAGAGAATTGGGGAATTATCGTGCAAATTCTCAACCAATGTGCTAATGGTTTCAGAAAATGCAGGGCCAAGGATTCGAGACTTCCTGGTTAAATTAGACACACTGTGGTGCACAAACAAAGTACGGAAATTTCGATTCTGGCGCAAAAAAACAACTTTTAGACTCTTTGCGTACTCAGAACGTGGAGAAAATGTAAAATTCTTTCACTCACATGAAAATGAAATTTTCTAGGAATATTTTCCTGTACAAAATACAGAGTGCTATAAGTACTTAAAGCCCAGATCAACCAATAATTCCTTAACCTCCCTTCTCACGAATGGAATAGAATTCTCTCCTCTCCACAATACAGATACAAGAGAAAAAGAATTGACTTGAGAGAACTGGAAGCTCCAGTTCCTTGCAGGTGTGTTTCTTTGGATCCCATCGAAACCCTAAACCCTAAACCCCTAAACCCTAAACCCCTAAACCGTAAACCCTAAACCCTTGAGTTGAATCCTCATATGGAGAAGGTTTCGCGCTTTTAACTAAGACACACTTATTAGCAATTCCAAAAAAATCCTTCAGTTTACCTAGTAGACTTTGTATAAGGCCCTGTGTAGAAGCAAGCGAATGTTCAGAAGAGAGATCTCTCTTCTCTTCTCCTCTTGAAAAATATAAATAATAGCTGCGTGAACGTAAAACATCGATAAGCTCGACAAAAAATGCGATAGAACACAGGGGCCGTTCTAGAACTAGAAGAGTGCTTCAGAAGAATAATGATATCAAAGGAGTCTAGGTCTGCTGTAAGCATAAATGGGAAGACACATAAAAATACAACAGAGCATGTTCAACAAATCAAACAATCCAGTCCCGTCGTCCCGGGGCTTCAGAAATCTGAAAATGACTAGAGAAACCAAAGAGAAGGGGTAAACATAAAGACGGTACCACATTTCTCGACCCCCAGAGAGTGGCACCATCTTTGCTTTTTGTCTAGAGTTTTTTGCTCTTTCTCCATAGTTGTTGAGCTCTACTTACATGCAAGAATATTGGAGACAGCTCTGCCACCTACCTCGACTCCTAATGCAGCATACATGGTAAAGGACTAAAATGTGTAAAAAAAACATAGGGGTCGAGGTACTCCGCGGAAGCAACAATAAACATACTACAGTATAGCTACTCTTCCTTCGTCCTCCTCTCAGCCTTGAGCTAATAGCTTTCATCTTCTTTTCCATTATCCCTATATATGACCCCTATATCCCTATATAAACCCTACAACCCCTATATGGCCCTATATCCCCATGATTCCCCATGTAAACCCTATATGAGGAACTACCAGCTGTGGCTTCTGCCTCTGGAGCACTTCGCGCAGCAGTCATGGAGCCGCGCTGGACAAAGTTTTTGAACAATCAGAATTAAACAGCTATACCCTAAACGTAGTCTAAACTCCTACAATCCCCCTATAACAATCTCTATATAGTCCCCTATATAACCCCCTCCAAGGAGTAGACTATAGACTATAATAGCTCACATGCATATGCAAAAAACTAACAAGTGTGATAGCAATAAGTCAGTCTGGAAGATGTGGGCTTCAGCATGCCTTGGTGCTGGGTGGCTGAAGTGAGTTGAAGCTAGGCTTCTGTGCCAACCCGACGGGACATCTTCTCTAAATGCTTTAGTACGGGTGGGAGCGAGTGATGGCTTAGCTGACCGGAATTTTCTGTCTTTTGCTTGTCCCCTTTGCAGTGGAGCTACAGATTCAGGAAGCTGCAGGCAGACAAGGAACAGGTGCGCTCTCTCTGCTGGACATCGCTCAGCCAGTCAATGATGCGCCGGGCTGCGCCTGGACACATGTTCAAACTTCCTGCAGCGCATGCTTGGCTGTGAATCGTGAGTATCAGCCCTTTTCGTCCGCGACAGGCCACTAAGCGAGTTCGGTCAGCGGCAGTGCCGTCGGTAGAAGGTTCCTGACATTCTAGCCAAGCTCTGGCCGGAGTGGTCAGATGCGCTACACGTCGCAGGGAACACATGCAGGTGTTGAACCGCGGAAGCGCGGTCCAATGTGCTGAGCCCTTTGTATGCGCTGCGCAGTCTCCAGGCATGCAAGCCAACTCGTGCAGGTTTGACAGCAAGCTGTGCGTCGTGCGGATGCTTTCTGTGAATTGGCTATACCAATGATGCAAAGGTTGCTTGCGCGCCTGTTCTCCACTCTTGTAGTGGCTCCAGGTGAGACGCACAGCAATCCGCAACTAGCTTTCAATCTTTCTCTCCGCTGGTGGCCTCATGCATGCCAGAGATAACGTCGAGAAGAAAGCAGGAGCATGCTCGCCGACATGATCTGCAGACTTCTACCAGTAAGCCGTGCTGTCTGAACAGAGCAAACCTGTCAAACCTGTCTGTAGTAGACAGCTATGCTTGGTGCGTCTCGGTGCTACCTCTTCAGCAACAAAGGTGCGCTCGTTCGCGGAAAAATGAAACCCCATCGCCTGCGTTGGGCCACCCAAGATATCTGCCTTGACATCTGACCTCACGAGCACAGCTTACCTGCTGAGATGTCACATGAGCCATAGTCTAAGCTCCTAGCATTTCCCAGAAGACTCCCCTATGTAACTCCCATAGCTCACATGATTGACTGCACGGCACCCCAGAACTCCTGAAGGATCCAAAAATGGAAATCCCTTAAATGACCCCATTACTATTACCTAGAGCAATTCCAATTTTTGGATCCTTGGGGTCCGGGGCTGAGCAGGCTACAGCTTTGCATGTAACCCCTATATATATATTATATACCCTACATAACCCTATATAATCCCATATAAACCCTACACCCACATAAACCCAATATAACCCCTAGAATAAGGCCACCACGGCTTTGCGTGTGTAGAGGCCCAGAAGGAGTCATCCTCCTCCTCGTCGAGGCCGCCCTCCAGATGCAGATCGATGAAGAACCAATTTGAGGGTTCCCAAATTTAGGGGTACCTTTGAAGGGTATATAGGGGATATAGGGGTTATTTAGGGGTTCTATAGGGATATGGAAAGTTTTAGGGTTTCCCAAAAATAGGGATGCCTTTAGCATCTTGGGGCCTTCAGGGATCCCCATATATGAAAACTACCTGTGATGAATGTGTAGTTAGTATTACTCAAATTCAGCATCACACCTCGTCCGCCCACACGTCTTTGCCCCCCGTGATCTTGGAGGTCTCGCCGTCTGCATCCTCTACCTGGGACAAGTGCATCTTTCCTAGCCATTCCCGAATAATGCGGCACCTGCCTGCTTGTAGGCATATCTTTGGCTGTTTGTATGTGGCGCCCAGAGGAACATGATGGCTGCCAGTACCTATGATCAATCACCACCTAAGAAGAATGACACAAGATGGAAGACATGTGGCGCACCATGCAGAAGAGGATGTGGGAAACTCCATCTGCGAAGAACCATTGATAGTGCCATCTCTGACTTATGCTGCGGGACAGGTCGAAGAGCTGGTAGAGCCTCAGCTATTACTATGACTATTACTATGGTTCCTATCACTATTAAATATTCCTATTATCATCCTTACTATCACTGTTGCTATTACTATCACTATTACTAATGTAACTGTTATTATTCTTCTTATACTTTTATTACTATTACGATTATCATTTTACTATTGCTATTCTTATCCTTATGCTTGTTATTAGTATTCTTGTACTCTTGCGTGCAGCAAGTAGCCAGAGCCATCGCGCAAGCTTTGCTGTTCATGAGAGGGCCTTTAAAGGGTATATTATGTAGGGGAATATAGGGGTATGTAGGGACATATAAGTGTTAACGGTTTCCCAAAATTAGGTGTACCTTTTAGGGGGTCCCCATAATAAGGGCTATCATGGATTCTAGTATTATAAACCTACACCCTAAACCCTACACCCTAAACCCTATAGTATATTGGTTCCCAGGAGAAGGATTGCTTTGGGAAACTGCCATGAGTCGCTGGCAAGCTCAAGGAGGCCAGGCTCAGAGCGGCTACCAGAATCTTCCACCTTCACTGGGTCGCTTTTAAGGAACTTAATCTTAGTTGCTATAGTGGGGAAACCGTATGCATTACTATCTATACTCATTATGGTAACTTAAGTTGAAGTTTCTTAAGAGCAACCCAGTTCAACAGTGTACCGCAGAAGGTGCAGGTCCTCCTGACAACATATTCAAATATACTATAATGTATTCTAACCTACTATAATCGACAAGAATTCTGGGCGAACCGCAGGCGCTGGAAAAGTATCAGCCTGGCCAGGCATTGTCATCAAGTGCCCTTCTGTTTCTCAGTCTCCCCCCCCACCCAGGGGTTCCCAAAATAATGGGTTATAAAGGGGTTTAGTGTTATATAGGGGTAACAGAAATAATGGTATGATCCCAATATAGACCCCGATGTAAGTCTAAGGCAAAGTAGCAACACATGCTCGGTGCACTTTTCTACCTGCTTGCGCTCTGCAAGCACCTCTATCAAGGAGGACCTCATTCAGCTCTTTTGTGTCTCCCATCAGGTACGAGCTACGGACTAAATTCAGGTTGGGGGGAACCTATAGGGGACTATATTGGGGTTTTGGGGGGGACCTATTAAGGGATATACTACAAATTTAGTCCAGGGCTCGGCAACGGAAGGGGAGACGTCTCGAAAGCAGCATGAGGAGTAAGAGCTTGACAGCGCTGTGAAAATCCAGTAGAAGATGATGCCTGGAGAGTCGGGTTGCACACTGCTTGACTCAGCATCTTCTTGCTCAGCCGAGCTCGACGCCATTCAGCAGGGCTACCTTATCTCTTCAATGAACAATACCCTGCGCAGTTACCGTCTCTTGCTGGATCAGAAGAGGTATGCTGTCGACAATCGTCTCATGTACACTGGGGCTCTGAGGTAGGAGCCGGCAGTAGGCAGAGCATGACAAAAGCTATGGAAAGGGAGTGGCTGTTCCTGAGAAGAATTCGTCGCTGCAAGGAAGCTTCAAGCCAAAGCATCCACAAGTCCTGAATGACAGAGCTGATTCGCGGACAAAGTCCAGAACGATGTACAAGAAGGAGAGCCCCTGGACCTGGTACACGCACCAATCTTGTGCAAAAGAGAGCAGCCAAGGACATGCACAAACTATTTCGAACTGATCTGCTACCAACTCACGCTTATTTTTGTTGTTTCAGCTGAACTGGCTTTTTGCAGTCTGGCCGGTGCTGGCTGGCATCGAGCTTTGCAGACAAATTTGCTTTGTCCAACTTGCGCGTCATTCAAAGATGTTGGGCCAGGTGTCGGCAAATTTTCTTCCAGAATTGGTCAACATGACCCGCTGATGACATCAATGCATGCAGCCTAGCAAGCTTTCAAACATGTACTAGCCAGGACAATCGCCCGAAACAAGCCGATGTTAGGAGAAGTACCCATTCAGTTTCCTGGCCTTGAGGATCGTTGGCTGATCCAGGTAAGGGCGCGTCACGCCCCACCCCAGGGACGCCACCAGAACAAGCATGTAGGAGAATATTGACCTCCAAGCGAGAGAGAAGCATGGCGGCTTTCTGAATATTACTATTACCATTACTACTCTCCTACTACTACTACTACCACTACTACTACTACTACTACTGCTGCTGCTACTACTACTCCTACTACTACCACCACCACTGCTATTTCTAGTAATAATTATTGTTACTATTATTACTATTAAATTGCTATTTTGGCTTCTGAAAACTGAGTCTGCCACTTCACTACCGTGGCCAGGATAGCCAGGACAAACACGAACCTGTGCAAGCGCTGCAATCGGAGCTGGCAACCAATGAGCCAATGATTATATATATATATCATATAGGGGTTTATAGGAGCTATCCTCCTTCATAATCCCTATAATAGTCCCCTATATAACCCCGTTGTGGAGTTTAGACTCTAGCTACCCTAAACCCTAAATCCTAAACCCTAAACCTTGTGCTCAAAGCGGCCTGCCCCGCAGTCCAGATTCGTTCCAGTCCATGAAGAATCTCCATTGGAGGAAGGCCTCCACCTTGCACGAGTATATGCTGCACCATAATTTGTAATACTAGGGTTATACTGGAGGTTAGGGATAATGGAAAATACATGGAAACTACTCTATTATCATAGGGCTATATAGGGGTAATATTACCTCATTGGAGGAAGACCCCACCTTGCACGAGTTGCGTTTTTTTTGGAGCTCAGCTGATTCTATTCCTTATACAAAATACTATGCCATACTTTATCCCAAAGGAAGATATAATCTTACTACATATTAGCTGCCGTAGCATCCCTAAATGCATGGCGCTTCGGTATGCTTTGGTCTTACTTCATCTGGCAATTCGGCGGGCATACCAGACCAAGCAGGATGACGGCTGCGATGCAGTACCTTTGATAACCAAGGGAAATCCATGTCGCCGCCTTGTGGAAGCTGGTATTGAGGCCACTTGCTGTCCTAAGGCTGGGGCTGGATGTGAAATAGCTCCCTCCAGTACCGCAATGACAGGCACATCCAAACACTGGCCAGTGCGCAGTAGGCCTCAGAATGCAACACCAATACAATACGGTACCATGTCTGACACAGTGCTCCCCTACAACACGCAGTAGATGTGTTATGCATCCCGAGAGCAAGCGCTGCAAGGGTATGCTGCAGGAAGCTGTCACTTGCTGGGCTTTGCACTATGGAGAGCCATCCGTAGAATGGCATCTTGTAGTACCTGTCGACGCAAAAACTGCGGCTGGCACTTGGGCAGCTCGGCGGGGCACTCATTGCCAGGAAGGAACCCGTATGAATTCTTTGCAATGACACTGCCGCTGACCTCGAAGGAGTGAGCGTGTATGGCGAAAGCAAAGCAGGCTTGTTGTTAGCACTCATGCGGGTAATATCAGGGTTATACTGGAGGTTATATAGGGACAATGGAAACTAACATGGAAATTACTATTATATAATAGGGTTACATGGAAACTACTATATTATAATAGACTTATATGGAAACCACTATATTACAATAGAGTTGTATGGAGACTACTATGTTGTAATAGGGTTATGTAGGGTAAGATTACCCCATGGGAGGAAGCCTGCTAAAGATGCTCAAGTTTCTTCCCGGCCTCCCCATCTTTGAAGTCACCGCAGTTCGAGAAAACGAGAATGTAGACCCCGGTGGAGTTCACTCTCAACTCAGCGACAACTAGGGTTTTCCCATAATTGGGGGTACCTTTTTGGGGGTCCCTATAATAAGGACTATAATATTTAGGGGTCTATATTTGGGTCCCCCCTATTTAGGGAAACTACCAACTCTGCTTTGACAGGCTTTGCATAATCCCAAGGTCCTTCTGCCTGTCCCTTACATCCTCCACATAAGCCCGTCCCCACATAACATGCTCGTAGCTGGCAGTTGCTAGCCCTATCATTCACACTCTGGCGGATCCTCAAATGCACTCTACAGTACACCGCGCTGATTTTTGACAGGTGCTTAGATGGCTGGAGCTGAGGAGAACACCGGCAAGTCTGTGGCCGTGTCGAATGTCACAGTGTGGGAGTACCTCTTCGCAGGTGGATTCAGCGGCCCTAAGGGAGCTCTCATGATTGTCTTCAATGCTTGCTGCCCTGCCCCGTTGACGCAGCGCAGGCTACGTTGCCAGAAAGCTGCCAGGTCACAAGTTCACGTCGTCGTCTGAACTTCCTAGTGGCTTTTGCGTCAACCTGGCCGCTCGGCGAGACTACAAACTGAAGCTAAGGATTTAGGATTTGCAGTTGTCAGCTCACATGTTGCGCCCCGTTTTCAACCATGCAAGGAGCACAGCTTGTTCGCTTCTTTTGCGCGCCCTGCTTGCACCTGCGGCACTCGGCGATGGAAGGAATTCTCCGCCATCGAGGTAGCATGACGCCAGGATATGCTCAGCCGGCTGCATCTTCTGCGTTTGAGCAGAACTTGTCCCTGGCAAGGCTGACAGCTACCCGGCCCGGACCCTTTCAAAGTGCAGCTGGCGAGTTTTTTTGTACTGACTTCTGAGGCAAGAACGGCTGAATGAGTTTCCAGAAGCTTCTGTAGGGCAGGATGCTCAACTGCACACCCTGTCGATGGTGTTCATGCGAGACGCTGCCATCTTTAAATGGGTGTTTTCCCAAATTAGGGGTACCATTTTGGGGGTCCCCATAAGAAGGATTATAGTATATTGAGATCTACATTGGAGTCCCCCTATTATGGGAAGCTACCAAATGCATCTAAGGTAAGATTCTGAGCTCTGGGCAGTGTAGCCTCTAGCTTTATCAGCGTCTGCCGGGTCGTTGGCTGTAAACCTTCTGGCGCAAATATCATGTGGGTAGTTGTCAGAATTATGGTCCCTTCTTGGATCCCTATTATAAGACGGCACCTAATATTTAGGGTACCCCAAAGGGACCATAATTTTGACAAGCACCCATGTACCTAGAGTTGGCTGAAATCAACTCCAAGAGCTCGACATGAGATTGTGAAATCTCATCATTGGCTGGCCGAGCGTCCTGTCACATGCTATGCTACTGTTCTATTACTTTTGTCATGTTATTTCTATCTCACTATTAATATATTAGTAACAGAAGCAACAAAGCGGCTGGTTCCAAGGGTAGACGGCAGGAAATGCAGGGATTTCCTCTCAGGTGCATCCTGATGAGAAAACACCTGCAGACTGCAAAGCTGTCCAAATGAAACTTTCAAGCAGGGCAAAGGAAGTCTCAGCGTCAAGCATAAAATGCATACAGTGTATGCAGTGATCTTGGCTCTGGCAGAGGCACCTGCGCAGCTATGCGAGACAGACGGCATGGGATATGTGCAACCATTAGATGCCTAGACATTCCTAAAGATTCAGAAGAAAAGCATGCTTGATGTCGGGCCCTTTTTTCCAGGAGCATGATTTGCAACATCCTAAAGAGTGTACTCTCCTACAGTTCCGGGACGTTTACATCATCCTGATCTTAGCAAGCCTACAATGGCTCATGCGGGCGGCCTTCTCGAAGGTGTAAATCTGTCCGGCAGCGCCCCTGCAAATGCAACTGTGCGCTTCCAAACGTCCCTCAAATTACACGCCACCAACAGTCATACCTAGGTTATCTGTCACCTTTTTGCAATTCCTCACAGCAAGCATGCCAAAATGCTGTCGCTTTGAGCAGTTCCTGCACTTAGAAGGGTTAGCCTCTGACTGCCATTTCAAAAGTGAGTCCACTGCAAGCCTGAACAGCAACACGATCGAGAGGCACCATGCCGATCTACCTTACAAATGCAGCAGAATCCACAGAATCAAGCGACAACGCAAGGTTCATCAAGGTTCATCGGCACTGACTAGCTGTTATACATATTATAGTAGTTTCCATTTTCTTTTCCATTATCCCTATATAACCCCAATAATCCCTACAGTTTCCATTTCATTTTCCATTATCCCAATATAACCCCAATATAACCCCATATAACCCCAATATAGTTGATGGGCTGTCAAGTCTCTGCAGGGCAACTCTGTCTCTTGCTCTCTCCGGTACGGCTCAGGCTCTGACACATTGGTGGCACGGCCGGGAGCTCACTGGTTCCACGCCGTTTCCCACCCTCACCTATGCTCCTGTACTAGGGGAGCTTGAGATTCAACATCTTGCAGCCTTCGAAGCGGATGTGCTCCCGTCACTGTGCTAAGTGGGCAACTTCAACAAAGACCTGGCTCACACAATCTGTTTTGTCGCCTCACGGGCTACGCGGGGAGAGTTGGACGCTGAATGAGCCCCCATTCCTTCGACATCCTTCGACGCACTTCTTGTGTTGGTGCTGCTCAGGCTGTACAGGTCGTTGTGCAAGTTTACCGGCTACCCTGTTCATCACACATCTCCACAAAAGGCGGAAGTTGTGGATGTGCGTAGCCTGAAGACCGCGTCCATCCCCTCCGCCCGAGGCACATGTGCGAAGCAGGTTCTGGCTCAGTCGTCTGAGAGGGGCTTCAAGATGTTGACTCGTCCTGGCAGTAAAACATAGCAAAACTTGCTGAGCCACCTCCCAAGGGCACATAATTACAAGGGCGTTGCTCCTCTTTCGGATTTGGCTCTCGCGAGCCGGCAGTTGCCGAAAAGGTGTTGGCCAAGAGCCTTGAGACACTCCCTTCCAAACTCGTTCAGCCATGAGGATGACAGCTTGGCTTGTCCGGAATGAGGGAACTCTGTGCCCGACATCTCCTTGTCGAACTCGTTATCACAGAGTCGAGCCTTGTCCACCTCATGAAGAGCGTTGGACTTTCTCCTCACACACCTGATGCAAGGAGTCCGCCTTGCGGGCTTGCTCTCGTGCCTGAGCCAACATGCCATGCTGGGGCAGCTAATCCAGAAGCGGACACAGTATGGCTGAAGCCCTTGTCTTCATCAAGGCTTGCGCAGTTTCCAGCCGCTCTCGCTGTGCTGCTTGTGCTTTGGCAGCCTAAGCGGCGAAAATGCTGTAGTAACCCGGATATACTGCTGGACTTCAGATGCCGGCTTCTACACCTCCGCATCCCCACACCTCACAATTCATCGCACAGGATCTGACTATGCAAGCCAGATCGAGATGATCGAGAGATGTTGAAGGCGCCTCTACGTTGATGACGTCGAAACGGGTTTGAAGGCCTCCCTCCGCTGGAAGAAGCCTGGCAACCCACATCCTTTCCTTGCTTGAACACAAACCTGGGATAACCTGGGAAAGTCAATGGCCCACCTTCCAGCTGTGTAAGTCGCGTCCGACTCAAGAACATAGCAGTCCTCGAAGTCTGCATCTAACCACAACCTTGCAAGCGGAATGCATTGCAGGATCGACTTGCCACTTTCAATGTCAACTTATGGCATTCCTGCCTGCAGAACCCCTCCTGGCCGCCAAAGCCGAGCCCACGTGGATGATGCTTGTTTCGCCTAGCTCTGCGCATTGGAAGCCACCATGTGAGCCCAGCTGTCACTTGCCAATAAAAGCATCGATCTTACCATGCTCACAACCACGGCTCCTCAGCGCGTGGCGAATTGAAATACACATAGTTGCCCGTGCGGCTGGAGCTTTTGCAACTTGGTGTGCATTGCAACAACTAGTAAGTTTTTATCAGAACTTTGGGCATTGGGACTTTGGGGCCACAACATGCCAAAGGCAGGCTGCAGGGCAAACCTGGTCACTGCAAGGAAACCTATCGAAAGCCGACCGGTTGAACAATGATGTGGGTGGTTGTCAAAATTATGGTCCCTGTTTGGGTACCCTAAATATTAGTTGCCGTATTACAATAGGGATCCACAAAGGGACCATAATTTTGACAACCACCCATGTCGAGCTCCCCGCAAGAAACACTCCATGGACCCTCCGAACTTGCCGTTGCCTTCGACCCACGACCTGCCACGCCCAGGACTGGCCAGCTGTGGGCTTCAGACAGTTTGTAAGAACAACTTGGTAAAAGGAATAGTTTTATTCCCTTATTCCCTACTAACCCCAATATATGCACTATATCAATATAGTGGTTTCCATTTTTTTCCCATTGTCTCTGGGCCGCGAGGGAAACCACCCGCCGCTTCTCCGGACATGTTCCGGAAAGTGAACATGCTCAGTGCGGGATAGCAAGGTTCAAGATCACTGCTCAATGGACCAAGCCACCAATTACCTGTAGGTTGATGTCTACGAAGGAAGCCTTTCTATGTTGAGAAGCGTCTGAGAGTTTCGATGACACATGTCCAGCCGACCGGACGGCATTCTCATGTACATGGGCTGAGGATTCTGAATCTGGTGTGCGATCTTGATGCGTAAAATCTGGAGCAGATGTGTCCAAATGTATCACAACTTGGCCGGGCCCACGTTGACAGGGCTCCAAGCACGAAGTCCTTCGATGTTCGAATCAGGACCAAGGCGGGCCCTTCGTAAAAGGCAGCGCCCTGCAGCATTCGGTGATTGGAAGCTACGGTGCTCCAGCCCAAACTGCCATAGGAGCTAAAGTCTAAACTCTTAGTATCCCCCTCAATAACCTCTATAGTACTCCCCTCTATAACCCCCTGTACAACTCCCTTTAAGGAGTTTGGACTATAGCTCATATCAAACTGGAAGGCCTTGACAAGAGCATTGAAGGACATGCCGTCACACCAGTCACGGTACAGAGGTAGCCAGTCTTCAGACCTCTGAGGCAAGAAATCAGATGTTGAAAATATATGCCAACATATACCCTATAATACTACAGTAGTTTCCATGTTCTTTTCCATTTTCCCTATATGTCCCCAACTTATCCCTAATATATCCCGATGGGTGATACAGAAGATTCTGAGGCCGTACACCCTAAATCGTAGTTTCCATTTCATTTTCCATTATCCCCTATTTACCGCCCCCTATGGACATCAGGAGCCAAGCTCCCAAAGGCGCGCGTCGCTGGCCCGGAGCAGCCTCATTATTACTATTACTATTGCTGTTGTTATTATTAGTATTATTATTATTATCATCGACACTATGGCTGTTACTAGTTCTTATTATTCATATATCTTTATATATTATTATATGGTGTGGGTCGTTTTTCTGGCGCAGGAAAGGCGACATAAGGCGACAGCATGTCACAAGCAGAAAAACTAAGGAAATGGCAGCTGCAAACTTGCCTGGCAAATATGTCTGTCATGCAGCTTGGATGAAAGTGACCCATGGATATCTTGAGCTACGTTTAGATGAGCACTGCATACATTGCACTGCCTGCCATCGCAGACAGCACGTGCACTGTTGTTGTTTCCCTCAACAAGTTCATCAAAGGTTGTACAGGCGGTAGGCGTTAAGGACTAGCCATGGCATTGCCGTATCTCCAGAACCACCCGTGGTATCCCGTGGTTATATATGGTCTCCCAAACTCTACATCCAACATGTGCACTCACCTGAGGAACCCTGTATATACACTATACACGCATCAAAAACCAAGAATGAACATAATGAAGGCCTACTTCAAGTCACCAAGCGCATGAGCTATAGTCCAAGCTCGTAGTATCTCCCTGAATAACCCGTATAATACATCCCCTATGCCTATGAATGATCCCCTATATAACCTCCATTTCAGGAGTTTAGACTATAGGCTATAGTCTAAACTCCTGAAATGGAGGTTATAGCTCATAACCCCGTATATAATCTCAGTTTCCATTTCATTTTCCATGTTGTTATCCATTTGATTCTGTATTATTGGGGGTAATATATTCTTTTTCCCTACTAAGAACCTGCCGGATAAAGCTGCGATCAAGTGGCAGACAAAATGCGGCTCTCCAAGCCTGGAATGGCTGGCGGAGCCTCGTGGGTACATACAGGGTTGCTGAACTGATACCGTCCAGCCCCAAAGACATGACAATGCAGCGGGGACGTGCGTCTCGCGAAGACGTTTGCCAGAGTAGAGCCCGCATGCCCCATGCGCCAGGCTTCAAGAGGATGGATGATATATGATGGTTTCGTGGGAAACAGCTGACACAGCAATAAGTGAACCTCACGGCAACTCAGAAGATGCATTCAAGTAAGTTGTTTGAGGTGTCTGTAGCCGTTTATGGAGCCAGTAAACGCATGAGCTAGGGAGTCCTAGCAAGTCCTGAAGGGGGAGGAGGGAGGCAGGATGTCTTGCCAAGCGCAGGCAACAAAGACCCATGGCAATGTCGCGGGCAAAACCCCGGGTGATACCTCTGACCCCCACCGGTCATGCGAGTTAATCCGCTTCACCCCTTGTGAATCTGTACTACCGTGTTGAGGCATATAGAGTTTTGGGCACAAAACCCTTAGCAACACCACGAGAATGCTGACTGTTACAACTTCGTGTGCAAACTTTCCCCTGTGATTTCAAGCACAAACAGAAATTGTATGACGTCGGGGTCGCATTGTAGGAAGGTATCGGTTTTCGGGTTCACGGTAGAGGAATGCATCCCCATGGTAGCCTGAACAGCCCTTATAAATCCGCACGGAAAGAATTACATAAGGTAGAGTCAATTTTCAGGCCCATTTTGCCGTTCCCTATCAGCCAGCAGCAAGAAGAAGGATGTTGTAGCCTTGCTGCCAATACAGTCACGACATGGAGATGTCCCTCAACACATTCGGTGTTTCTGAGGTACCGCTTATGGTGCTCTACGGCACTGCACCTTGTCGCTCCGCTGCAGAAATTAAAGCCGAACCCCTAGAACACTTGGTAGTTTCCCAAAATTCGGGTACCCCAATCTAGACCCAGTATACTATAGCCCTTAGTATATGGATCCCCAAAAAAGCAGGGGCCTCGCGGCCCACCAATGTAGCCGCCAAGTTGGCTCCAACGGCTCTCGGCAGCATTGGCAGGTTGTCTGGCTGGAGCAGGATTTTACGGAAATTGCGGAAAGAGGACCGCACAAGCAGAGGGGTTTTGTCTAAAAACCCTAATTGAGGCATAGTCCAAACTCCTAGTATCCCTCTTAATAACCTCAGTAATATTCCCATGTCTAATCTATTCTAATCTTTTATATAACCTCCTTTAAGGAGTTTGGACGGCAGCTTACCTGAATAGCAATAACAATTTCAGTAATAACGATGATCATAACCCTTCATAATTACAACAATAACTTATACGGTGAACATGACACGGGTGCCTTGAAGCCATCGTGCCAAAGACTCGAGGGATGCAAGCTGCGCCGCAGCTGTAGTGACAGCTACCTCCCAGCAAATAAGGTGTGAAAAGATTTGGTAGTTTTCGAAAATAAGAGGACCCCAAAATACTCTATTCTTGAAATCCCTTTTGTGAATTCCCCAATAAGGTACCCTTAATTTTGGGACCCCCCCCCCCCTCCCCCCCATTTTGAGCGCTCTGCGCCTAATCCCGATAAACTACCCCATAATTATGATCCAAGTTTCCATTTCATCTTTTGTTTGATTCTCCACTATTGGGGGTAATATCCCTAAACCCTAAACAGTAACTTCCACTTTAGTTTCAGTATCCCAATATATCACAAACATCCCTATAGTATAAGCCCGATCCTGGGGATCCAACCATCTGGTCTGGATTGAACGGTACGGCTTGTTCTTGTCCTTCATCCTGGCACAAATTAGGGAGTTTTTTTTTTTGAAGCCAGCGGACTT
>CAJNIZ010043626.1:154178-168696 GCA_905231905.1 Symbiodinium pilosum | reverse complement strand
TTACTATTAATATTATTATTATTACTATTACTATTACTACTATTATTATTATTACTATTACTATTACTATTACTACTACTATTACTATTACTAACCGAGATTCGACCAGCGCTTGCTGAGTGGAGCTCTGGACCTCGATCGGGCAAACCTCCTTCGCGGATGCGCTGAGGGCGAGGGCCGCCTGTTCCTGGGACTTTTTATGGAGACTATGAAGGGTTATTTAGGGGGTTATATAGGGGGTTATATAAGGGTTATATAGGGGTTATATAGGGGTTATATAAGGGTTATATAGGGGTTATATAGGGGTTTCTATAAGGGTTATATAGGGGTTATATAGGGACAATGGAAAAAATGGAAACTACTATTCAGGGTTTAGGGTTTGGAGGATAAAAAAAAGGGGTATATAGGAACATATTGGTATATGACAAGACTTAGGGATTCAGATTCAATGTTTCGAGGTTAAGCTCCGGAGTTGAAGCTTTAAGGTTGAAGGCTTTTGGGATCAATTAAGGGAATGTCAGGGGCTTATATAGGCTTATTAGGGAGAATGGAAGAGTAAAAGGAAACTAACATTTAGGCTTTAGGGTTTGGAGGGCTAGGAGTTTGAGGTTCAGGATACCTGGTTTCGGTTTTAGGGGCCCTTGGACTCTAGGGATTGCATAGGCAGAGTCAAAAATGCTTGGGATCAACCCTGGGATTTTGGGAAGGTTGTCAAGAATGATTGTTTGCTGAGGGGGTAGGGCAGTGATAGCACGAAACCTGAATTTTACACAGTAAGCTACAGCGCATTCTTGACGCACAGCGTGCAAACAACAATGTCTTGACCTCATCCGCGGGCACCTTGCATAGTTTAGGTCCTAGGCCTCTTGCTCCGATTTCTTAGTCATTCCGCTTGCAGAAATTGGCAAGAACCAGAGTTCGGGGAGATTGGCGACCCTTTGTGATCATGCTTGAAATGCAGGGTCTGCAGAATTCGACTCATACAAGGTTCTGAGTTGGGGCAAGGAGGGTACCAGTACTATGACTATGACTCTGGCCTAATACTGTGATACTACCACTAGTACTATTATTATTAAAGCTACTACTGTTAATGGCGGCCTAGATGCAAGCCTACACCATCCGCGACTCTTCCACGTTGCCTTGTTCAGCAAGGTGTTGTTGTCTGCGTGGTAGACATGAGGGCACAGGATGACGAAGAAGCGGCACTTGCCCACGTAGCTTGGAATACCTGAGGCCCGGCATTTTTTCGATCACCAAAGTCTGAACTCTTTAACAGAAGTCACGTTGTGAAGGTTCTTAAATTAACATAAGATTTGAGCCTGTTCTGCCCAGGACCAAGCATAGACATGCATGCGCAGCCTCCTTACACCCTCAAACCTCCTACGTATGATGTATGATGAGATGTAGTGAGCATGCTTGCAAACAAAACGCTCTCGGCTGCGTTTTCAATATGCCACTCGCTTCAGGATGTGAACGAGTCGTAAGCCTCAAGCCTTCATTCATGCCTACATGTGAGTCTGACATTGCATAAGCCTTAACCCACAATAAATTTTGCCGTTTTTCTTTCGATGGGACCTTAGTCTCGAAAAGGACTCTCCAATTATGCTCATGCCCACACTACAAAGGCAAACGACTTAACCTCACCAATCAACAATGACAACCTACTTCTGATGACCTCCACCATCTGGCATCCCAAGAAAAGGCCCCAGCTCTTTGCCAAACGGTTTGCACATGCATAATAATAATGTCTACATGCACAAACATCTCCGTCTCTACTGCATCCTAAATCCCTAAACCCTATGTAACCCCATTATAGTACGTTCCATTTTCATTTCCATTATCCCTACATAATCCCAATACATACCCTATAATCCCTGCAATCCTGCAACCCTTTACCAAGGGCTTGTAGCCGCCAAGCTGGCAAGGTGCTACTGATGGCCAACCCGCGGGATGCTTTGTCCTCAGCTGCGCAAGGCTTTTTTAGGGTTTAGGGTACCTTGACCCCCCAAAGCAGGCAGAAGTAAACAAGTCTTTGAGGTTGTTTGAAGGGACAGAAGTTCAATTTAATGACGCTCGATGCCCTTGAAAGTTTAAGTTTTCATTCTAAGGAGGAGATTGGAATCCCTTGGAAACCCTCATATCAATCCCTGGGGGGGGGATCCCTGGGGTAAGCGCTGTGTCGTTTGCTGCTTACGTCAGGTTTTGGTAAGCACGGCAGGAGAAACACAAAATTGTTGCCACCTTCTTTGAGCCGTCAGCTACGAAATTTCAGCAAGCCAAGCATTGAAAGATGGGACCAGTGAGTAGTGGTGGTGGCGATGGCCCTTGCAGTGGTTGTAGTTGCGGTGCTGCTGGCGGCGAAAAAGTAATGGTGTTGAGAGAAGAACACACGCTGGGGGATCTGCAGCAGTTACCCAGAAGGGCATTGTGATGCTGGTGGTGGGGGTGGTGAAAGTAAGGAACAACTCCCTTCCCGACCAATACTCAGTAGTTGAGCTCGATAACGCATGCAGAAAGAAAAATCAAACGAACTCTGATAGGTTCCTGGATGATGAATGCCAACAACAGTCAGGCCAACTTCTCATAGCTATTGATGCCTTTAAGCTGGCACCAGCATCAGCATCCCACTGCCTGGTCTGTATGCTAAAGATTCTGAAGCTCAAAGGGCTTGAGACACCGCTTGTTTCGCAAAGGGACACGCAGCAGAAATATAGGAATTGTGCGCCGCAGTCCAGCATACATACAGTTGCACAAAATTTCCAGATTTCAGCGTAAGAACATCAGCACAAACTTGGCACACCACACAATAGTTTCGCTTCTACTGCATCCCTGCTAGAATACATACAAGCTTGCCCTGTTCTGACTCGCCCATCCTGTCTTCTGCTCCTGCCTTGCAAATGCATCCCTGCAAATGCATCGCATTTGAACATGCCAGCAGCTATCAAGAATGTAAAAGCAAGACCTCCCTGTCCCAACCCCAGACATGTCGCAAATCTTTACACCCTTTGACTTCAACTACGCCAGGCACCATGCACGCACAACCAGCAGAAGCCCTGAGCAGTGTCCACCCCAAAGCAAATCTGATCCTATCTACTCGAGGTCGCCCAGTGACACATACCAGACCGTTGCCCAACGCCCGTGTAAAAACTGGCTTAAAAGCGCTTAAAAGAACCGATGCCCATTCGACGCGTCAAGTCCCTAGTTAAATTTGGACGTGACATGCCAAAACAAATTCAGATTTGCTTGGGGGGCAGCCTCCTCCGAAAAGGGTCCACCAGAAGCAAGGAGCTGCAGCAGCAGTCAGCAATGGTAACAGCCATCATGAGTCATCGTCATCATCATTATCATCATCATCACCATTATCATCATCGAGCCGTAGTAGTCGTCGTGCCAGTGGTAGTAGTCGTCGTCGTCACCGTTGTCGTCGTAATTCTGATCATAATTGTTGTTATTCTTGTTGTTGCTGCTGCTGTTGTTGCTGTTGCCGCTGCAGCAGCAGCGATGTTATTAGCAAGCAGAGTAATTGCAGTAGTAGTAGAAGACAAGAGCGTAGTAGAAGTGGACGTGGATATAGCAGTAGGAGCAGAACGATAAGGAGCGGATGAGCAGCAGCATTAATTACCACATCAACAACTATCACAATGATAATGATCATGCCCAAGTGTCTTGCTGTGGCACGGAGAAGTAGTCGTACCAAATATACCTGGGTTGCTATTAAGGAAATCAACTTAAGTTACTACATTGGGGACACCGTATCGATTACTATATATACCCATTCTGGTAGCCCTAAACCCTAAACCCGATGTTCCCTATAATTCTACCCTAGCTTCTCATTATGGTAACTTATTTTAAGTTCCTTAGCCGCAACCCAGAGACATCTTCTTCGAAAGCTCTTTCGTCCGCACTGGCGGCTGACCTTGGGCACAGGAGTCTGCCACGAAGTAGCCATAATGTATTGGGGTTATTTAGGGATAATGGAAAAGCAAAGGAAACTATAGGGCTTATAGGGATTATGTAAAGGTTCTATAGGGTATATATTCGGATTATAAGCTTGCTGTTAAGGGAACTTGTTTTTAACTTACTATTGGAAGGAAACGCCTTGGTTACTATATACCCATCTTATTGGAACTTAATGCAAATTAAATTCCTTAACAGCAACCCAGTTTAGGCATGAGCATGGGGGATCTCGAAAGAGGTCCGGGGCCTACTGCGGGGCCTGCTGTTTGGATGCACAATGAGGTTTAGGGTTTAGGGGGATCAGAGAAACAATATCCAAGCCCAAGGCCCTTGCTTGCCACTATCTCAGTAATAGACGCGGCCACACATCCACAACAGAGCCGGATCATTGAGAAGGCAGCCACCAACGCTTCCCTGTATGCCCAATATCCATGTGCTTTTTTGTTTCTGATGTCTCGCAAGTGCCTCTTGTTACAGATGCCATCTATTTGTTTGCGCCATCCCACAATGGGGGCCCATCTTTGACTTTTTTTGGTTATTTCAAACAGGTGGGACCCTAAGTTTTCTATAACGGGAAGTTAAGCATGAAGAAGCCACACCCCAAATTGCCACTCGTACTGAGAGCCCAGGACTCCCAGCAACTCCAAAACGTGTACCAACTCAAGAGGCCGGGTCGCTGGTGTATAACTCTAACCCAATGGTGGCAGACACCAATGGTATGTGCGTCATGTGCCTCAAGGCATCCTGCAAAACTTTGAACTGCTCGAAGGTTGGGTCGGGATGCTGGAGGCCAGCCCACTGGTGTGATACAAAAAGCGCGTTGCCCTGGCTTTCCTGGCTTGCTGTTAAGGAACTTAAGTGAAATCACAAGCATAAGATATATACTGATATACTGTATATTCATGTCATGGAAACCTAAATCCTAAACCCTAAACTCTCTCTCTATCCCGAATTATGGCAACTAATTTTAAGCTCCTTAACAGCAACCCAGTTTCGTCATACTCCTTGACAATTCTGTCCAAAAGCAGCGTCTCGTGAGGCTTCACATCACTCATGCTTAGTAAAGCCTCTGCTGCGACCACATACCTGCGATACTGTTGACTTACTGGTTCTTAGTAGAGAATAAGGGGATATGGTAGTTTCGGAAAACAAGGGGACCCCAATATAGACCCCAGAATACTATAGCCCTTATGAATGGGACCCCTAAAAAGTACCCGAAATTCTGCAAGTACCATATATGATATAGGGATTATATTCCCTACTTCCCGGCTAAGAACCAAACATGAGCTAAGGATGACAATCTTCCTTCTTCGCTCTATATTGGGTAACCCCCCCCCCCAGTAACAGTCTATATTAGGGGTCCTATTAAGGGCTATATTTAACCATATTATTCTTATCATCCAACTGTTACTGAGTGGGGGGGCAGTACTCTCTATACAAAGTTGAATTGTACACAGCAACTGGCAGTCTTGTTCAGCAGCAGCTTAGACCCTAAACCCTGGACCCTAAACTCTAAACCATAAATCCTAAACCCTAAACCCTAGACCCTAAATCCTAAACCCTAGTACTAGACCCGGAGATACATGGGGAAGAGCGCCGCGCCGTAGGGATCCGAGGCTTCCTTGGGCGCAGCCTCACGTAAATGCGCTGCATGACGGGCCAGTGGCGTCAAGCTCTGAGCTTGGCAAAAGGGCCATGATATTGAAGTCAGCATGGCGGACAAATACCCTAAAAATCTATATTCAAAAGCGGGCCTTGAATGCAGTTGTGCAGCGGCATCTTCAAGACTCTCTGCAGGTGTTGGGGGGTGGGGAGGGGTGTGGGCGAGGGTAGGGCTAGATGACCTGGCTTTTGTCCGCACAGGTCTGTCCGATCACCGGTTACTAGGGAACTGGCTTTGGGATGGTCAAAATTCCTTGGCAAAAGGTGAAGTGCATGAAGTTCTGGAACCTAGCGTCAAGGCATCCTGATGTACAATGACGCATGCCAAGGGTGAGCTTCAAGTAGGCTACCCGGGCCTAGAGCGTAATTCTTCGGTACTGCTGTCTGGCTCTACCTTGGCGATGTTCCCTTACTCACAATCTCGAAAGCACACGAGCCACGATCTTTTTCCAGGCATGAGCAATCAATGTACTCAAGATGCATTTGCATCGAGTCGGGAATCAATCCGACTCGGTCGCGGCGCATGCGGTCCCCTCCCTGGCGTCGCCCTCTTCAACACACCCGGACCACCTTGGTACAGTATGGGACCAGGATGGAACAAATGAAATGAAAGTCGGCTTCCGTGTTTGGCTGCTCAGGCCCAAGACCAAGACACGTGATCTGTGCTTCGCTTGCCCTCGGTTGGTCTAAGACACGCGGTAGTCAGACGAACCTTCCACTGGATTAGACGGACCGCGAAAGGGTAAGACGACACGAGAAAGGGTTAGACGAAGCTTCTGCACAATTATCTGGTCCCTCGCCAAGTTACCCCATCGTCTGTAGTTACAAGCTCACAAAAACCTGAACACCTTCAACCTCAAGAAAAGTAAAAGGCTTTTCAGCTCATGGATGCGATCTAATCCCCTATCTGAAAAAATTGAGGAGAGAGCATTTCAGAAAACTTTTGATTGCGAAGCCAAGTTAGACATAGTTGCCGGATTGGGAACAGTAGGATCCTGAGCACGGGCATGTGTCCACCTAATCTTGCTGAGCGTATCCTTGATAATTGCCTTTCCTGCGCCTAGTCGATGCTGATGCCCTAAACTCTAAGCCCGAACCCAAAAATCTAAGGGGCCCTACGGCGTACCCCAATAAGGGGCATTCCCTACACAAGGACAACATGGCATCTTTCACTTCGGTAGCTGCCAGGTGCATTCCCAACAGTATCAGAGTAGGACTATGCTGTTGAAGCTGATAACCTTACTGGTGGCACTATGGATTAAGGGAACATCATCTCAACATAACCCCTATATCACATTTTCCCTGTGTCCCTACAAGAACCAGTAAGCCAGATTGTGGTACTTCAATTCAACTGCTGACTAACCCCAATCTTGAGGACAACTCTAGACTCCTTCTACTTCTGTATCATTCTGTACTCCCTATAGCATCCATCCCCATGACATCACTTGTAATTACAACGACCCACCCAGCTCTATGTCCTACCCTGTCCTACACGTAAATCCTAAGCCCTGATACCCAATACACTCTAAATCTCGAAGAAGCTCTCAGCCCCAAACCCTCATGAACCCCTGGATGGGTATCTGAGCGACTTCAAGACCCAGACGGCCACGGACATTATCAAGCTGACTATGCTGCAGCACCTGAGCTTGAGTTTAGGGCATTGGGCTTAAGGGACTTTACGGCTTGAGGGCTTGTGGCTTTGAAGGTTTTAGGTTGCTTTGACTTTCGATGCCCGCAGCTGCACTCATGCTGATGTTTGCCAAGATGGGAAGCGAAACACAGACTCGACAAAGACATGAACATATTGCAGCCAACATTGCGTCAGGATCTGGGCGCTTGCTTTCCAAACTCTCTACTCCTCATTCCTCGGCCACCCAAGCTCTAAAGCCCCGTTTGGTGTCCAAATTGTAGGTGGGGGCACCCCACTCCATCCCAGCCGAGTTGGGGGATGTGCCTGTGGCTACAACCACTACGACTTCTACGATTCTACGGCGACTTCGGTGTCTTGACCACTACCCGGCAAGCCACATCAGAACGCGGGCAAACCCATCGTGACGGGTTCCATACCTGAGCGTCAAGCCGAGCTGTTGTCAAAGCTCTCTTGGACTTTAAGTAGCGCATGCCTCAATAATTACCATATCCTTTTCAGGTCTACTTGAGGCAGCCTATACCATCCATCCGACATCACCTTGGTAATTATTTTGGCCCTACATCATGTTGAACAAAGCGTTCACGTCGTATGCTGACGCATGGCTGAGTATAGCTTCATCATGAGCATGCTGCTAAACCCACGCAGTAGTTGCATGCGGCACGGCGGCACAAGCGCAGTTGGGAATGCTCCCAAAACAGGTCAAACACAAATTCTGGCCGTGAAATACAGGTACCACGGGTAGTTTGTGGTCTTTTCCTGTGCCATTCCCCATTTGACTGACGAGAACCGCTACCGGACTCCTGCACACCCAGTGGGCAGAGGTGGGAAAGCTTGGAAGGTTAAACTAGGGACCCATGCTATCATGGTATTACTAGAGCAGTATTTTAGAAGTGTTCTACTAATCTTATGGTATAATTATGGCATCGAAAAAGCTTGCCTGACACGAACTAAGAGCCTGGGAGCGGTTGCTACAATCTCGACAGCACATTGCAGAATAGAACTTTAATAGCGGTGTCAATATCAGGTCTCATACCTGAATCATTCAAAATCCGTTCAAGGCGTTGCAACAGCAGCCCTTTTAACTTAAAGCTGTGAACATCCCTCAGCTCCGTTATGCCCCTCATCACCAAAGTCCTGAAGATTGATCACTTGAAACTAACAGCAGTCCGAGTGCTCACCGTACTCCGTGAGGACCAGCGACTTGTAGCCTGCTTTCAGAATTGGGTTCCAGATTTTCAAGGGGCTTATATAACCCTATATATCCCTTTAAAGGGACCTAGGGTTTCCATTTTCTTTCCCATTATCCCTATTTAACCCCTATTCAGGTCAGAGTGATTCCCTTTTTCAAGTGCGTCCTTTTCAACCTCCCACACCGGGTTCTAAGGTTCACTAAGGTCCTGCAACTCTCCTTAATGGAGGATCTGACAGCGGAAAGGTCGAGGAAGGATCATCTCCACGCATACGCCACCCGCCCCTGGCCCTCAAAGCCCGTGAACTCTACAACCTAAACCCTAAACCCTTGGGTCAAAAACTGGGGGGGGGAATGGGGAGTATCCCAGAATAGGGGTCTCCGGGGACACGTCATTTTTGGAAAATCCCTCATGGATTCCAGGTCACCGGCACACAGTGACGAGCCGTGTGATGAGCGCAGGCATGCGGCAAGTTCTTGGCAACACGAATCGGGAGCTCCACAAATCCGTGAGCCGGTTGAATCTAAATCTGAAACGCTCCAAGCTACCAGTACTTACTCGTGAGGAGTGGGCCCTTGCAGTCCTTGCTGTATATAGTCTCCAGTAATGTGATAGCTCCAATCCTTGCTTCCCTACTAACAACCAGCAAGGGAAAGTTTGTGATAGCTGAGAGCGCTGTAAGCAGGAGGAGAATTCTTTATCCGGTCCCGGGCCATACTCAAAATTTCTAATAGTGTATGAAGGCGAAACAACCACAGGGTGTTGGAGTATGTTTCATCCTAATTATTCTAGAAGTCTTGTAAGGGGATACTATTCCTGTCTTTCTTCAAATTTCTACAAGAACTTATGGAGGCGAAAGGCTCTGTGAGTACTGACTGAGGAAGCTTCGCGAAGGTGAAGGCCCATCATTCCTCACCTGGCACCGCGACTTCAAAGCTAAACCTTGCATACCGCGCCCCACCCTATAGGGTCTAGGGTTTAGCGGTTAGGTCTAGGTTTAGGGCATAAGTACTATAGAAGGCCTTGTATTATGAAAGGAGAAGATTTCTAGAAAGTGCAAGAACCGGGCGCTGCTATATGGGAGGTTCCATAAATTGGGGGTGCCAAAGTCGACACCAATATACTATAACCAAAAAAGACCCTAATCTTTGCAAATCATAAGCCTGCAGATCCCCATGACCCTACAACCCCAAAATCCCCTTTAAAGGGGCCCCCATGCTTGGGGAGAGCAGCTTTCTAAACCCTGAGCCCAACTGAAACCGCAAAGCCTCACCACCCTGCCTCCCGGGATACTGTCGACAGGCCATCGCGAATCGATGACAAAGGTGATGTTCTGAAAGAACCAAGGGTTCAGGATTTGGGGTTTAGGGGTTTGGAGTTTACGGTCTAGGTTGCAGTTGAGGAGCTGAAACTATGTTACCATAATACAAATGAATAGTGCAGAAAGTTTCCGTGAGACCTATTATGTCTAGAGAAAAGATTATAATAGATTATAGCACTCCTGCTGATGGTACTTTACTTTGAGCTCCTTTACAGCACCCCAGGAAAGAGGGCAAGCGTTGGACTGGGACGGATGTAGGGGCCCGCATGGAGACTGCATTCCCCTTTTCCTACAATTCTTGTGGGTTGAAACATTTCTCACAAGTTCTCTCAATCCGATACCTCTTACTATGCTAGGTCGCCTACAGGTTTTCATATCCCTGCTCCTCCCGAATCCCAGCGCTTGGACCCGAAACCTTCACCCATCCTCTTCTCATCCGGCACAGGAATTTCGGCCCTTGCAGCTCCATTTCTGAAGGTCTCTAGGACTCTAGGAATCTAGGCTGGAAGACTTTCTTGGATTGATCGATCTTTAGCTTCGGCACGTCATAACCGCTTGTTGGGGCGAGGGCCGACGAAAGGAGGCTCTCGTCATAAATGATACCTGCTGGTATGAACTTCAAGATTTATCAATGGCCCAGACAAAATGCGCGGCCCACATGCCTTGACAAGAGAAAATGGGCCCGCAAATCATTAAGGCCCTAAAGCCTACAAGTCCTGTCCAGTACAACAGACGAATGCCCATAGCAAGTCTTCATACGAGTGCTTGTCAAAACTCAGGTGTACGCTAGGGTTCCCAAAACAAAGCAGGGCCCCCGAGAAAGCTGCACATGTCCAAGCCTGGGAGGACCCCTGGATACATAGGGATCCCTTTTAAGTGAAAATAGCTGTTGTACATGGGTTATCTGGAGTATATAGGGTTTAGGGGTACACCCTATAACGGAGAGTCAACTGGAAAATGAAATGGAGACTGGGGTCTATGCGGAGTAGAGTCTCCCAAAATTAGGGGTACTTTTTGGATACATGATAAAGATTAGGGTGTACATCGGGGTTCGCCTTTTTTGGGAAACTACACGATTGCTTGTGTAGACCCAGAAAAACGGAACGCCACGGCAGCACTAAGCATCCTGCAAGTGCCCAGAGTGCTAAAAACCCACGTGGCTTGAACGCCTGAATCAGAAGCCCTCGATTTTGGGAGGATGTGCTGCAACAGACAAGTCAACAATCACCAACGCATACTATTCTGAAGGCCCGAAACCCGAAACCCCGACACACGCATGTAGAAGTTTTGAGAAACAAGCAGTATAATCCCCCAGCAACTTCACATTGTATACTTGTTGCCCCTACATCACAATCTCTAGAAGACCCAGAAAGTCCCAGTTGCCATTTCTCCATCTCTAAACAATGTGCATCCCTATGCAACCCTAGACAACCCTTTGTAACCCCTAAACCCTGAACTCCTATAACCCCCTTGAAGGGACCCCACAAAATTACCCCAGATCCCTGTAACCCCTTTAAATGGACACCAACAAATTAAGCCTAAACTAAAATCCCTAAACCCTCTGTAAACCCTATATAACCCCTACATTTCTTCTAGAGGAACCCTAAACCCCCCAAAACGCCCAAAGGCTGTAAAAGGAGCCGAGGTTCCTGGCCCTTCTGCAAGTCCTCGTGGATGAAACCCACTTTGTTCCATACCTCGGGGTTTGGGGTTTAGGGGTTTAGGGTCTTAGGGGTTTAGGGTTTAGGGATTTTAGGGTCTAGGGTTTGGGGTTGATGGGTTTAGGGGGTTTAGGGGTATGGGGTTTTTGGCAGTAGCACCTGGCCACATTCTGGCAGCCCGAACCGAACAATGGCTTGTCTTAATTCGCATCAGGGAGAGCTTCGTGGCAGCTTTGCAATAAATGGCTACTTTGTCTCATTTACTCCAGAAAGTATTTACACCAACATGCTAAAAGTGACTCCGAAATGTTGCCCAGACTCGTAGACTCTAACGGCCTGTACTTTCAACATACCCCAGTAATCCATATGGTGGCACCAACTCCCATTCCTGCTTGACCAGGCTGCACGAGGAAGTGCGGACGGTCTCATCCAGCTAACAAAGTCTTCGTCTTTGACGTTCTTTGCCTGTGCTTGTATATGTCTGCTTGGAGTGTCAGGGGGCCTGAGTAAGTAGCTTAAAAGCGGGAATCACTGGGGCCATATAAGGCTTCAAGGGATTTGAGCTATACTTTCTAAGTCGCCTTAATCCTTCAAGTACTCTGCCATTTAGGTGCCGTTTGGGGCTGCCGTGGAGATGGTATGAGGATTCGTGGCAATTTGAAATCGCTGTGTTCTGCCTGGCTCAGCCCCGTGATGGTTGGGAACTCTTTTGGGCAGTTAAATTCTTACATGCAAACGCTTGATTCTAAGTCAATCCCAATTGGGACCTGGGCCCCTTAGGGTCGATTATCGATTTGAGGATCGTGAGGGGAATCTTGAGAGACAGCTGCTATGCTGCCTCTCATCCTGCTGCTGGAGAAGACTAAATCCACCCATCCCTGCAGCCGCAGGAGTTATCTGAATCAAAAGTAGCAACAAAACGACTTTATAGTTTGTTGGGGATTATTTAGGGATAGTGGAAAAGAAAATAGAAACTACTATATAGGATACTGGGGTTAACAGAGGCAGCAGCGGAGGCTCAGTCTGCTAAGGATGAGTAATTGCATCAACATACTGGTAGGAGTATAGCCGCGGCCTCAGCAGCATGAGTAAGACAAATTCATGGTTCAAGGGCTGGCCTGGGCCGTCAGGACCGAAATAGTATGGGGCATTTTGGGGGTTCCCCAAAAAGTGGGCTACCATTTTGGGGGCCCAGTATTAGGGATAAGGAACTTAATGCTTTGGTCTCAATGCTGGGTCCCCTATTTACGGAAACTAATTACCATTTACCTGCATACACTAGTTGAACTTCTCATTAAATGGTTTTTACCTTTACTTACGTAGATAGCAACGCTTAACCTTCCTTCGGGCCAGGTTCTGGGTCAATGACACCATTGAACGTCTGGAAGAGCCACTGGATCTTGCTGTTGAAGCGTTCCGCCTGCGTTCCGTCATGGCTTGTCTGTCTCCCTAAGGGTCCAAGGACCCAAATCATCGGGTTTTAGGGCCCAAATACTATGACATAAATGGTATTTGGGCCCTGACTCCCTACTATTTGGGTCCTTGGACCCTTACTTGTAGGGTCTACTACAACGCACCTGCAGAGAGCTGGTCCGAAACGGGAGTCGGAGCTGAACGTTAGAAAGCAGTGGGGCACTTGATGTCGGCATTATATATATATATATATGAGATTCTATTCCCTTATTCAATCCCTACTATAACCCCAAACATGTACCCTATTATGATGTAGTAGTTTCCATTTCCTTGTCAGTTATCCTTATACTACCCCTATATTCTCTACTAACAACCAGTACCTAAGGCCAAAGAATAATAATGCGGGGGTCATCACGCTCATGCGAGAAGCCAGAGCCATGGATCCACGTCCAAGACACTTGCAGAGAGCCCAATACCCCTCAATTAAGGAAGATACACAGGAATCTGGGATGCTGTAGGGACTATACATGGGTTATAGGAGGTTCCATAGGGATCATCTGAGGAATCTACCCTAAGTGGTACTAGGGTCCCTAATATGGTTTAAGCTATATGCCTGAATTAAGGGGTATCGGGCTCCCTTGCGAACGGGTCGAAAGCCTATCGGATTTCGACAGAGGAAAACGAATCACAGTACTAAACATGGTTTTCGTTAATGCCACGGAGGATTATAGTCCTCCTTAAGTAGATAGAATATGGGGTATATGGGGATCTTTTATGATGTCCATAATATACCAGAATATACTATAATGTACGATATTTAATATACTATAATGTATCCCAATATTACCCCATTACCCAAAGCCATATTCTATCCACTTAAGGGGGACTATACGCTAGGCATCTTCTGCTCAGACAGGTTAAGCTTCCATCTGGCTCTGCAGGCATGCGCAGTTACATATTATTGCTATTCTTACCATAAATTACTATTCATTTCTATTGATGACTAGTTCTTACTCGTTAAAACTACTCATTACGATCTATTGCTAGTTATCATTATCTATTACTATCTATCACATCTATTACTATTATTGTTTTATGTCTGCGCCTTGGCGGGTGACCAGGGCATGTCGTTGAACCTAAGTGGCAGCAAGAAGCGTCCGCAAGTTCACTAAAGCGGGGTTGAGTCCTCATCCCCGAACCATGTGTCCAGACAGAGCAACTCCAAGATATCTTCGCCGAGTTGGTGCCAAAAAGAAAGCACAACTGCGTCTTGATCCACCAATGACGGCCCTGTTGATGGAATTTCTCCGCAGAATCGGGGTGTCCCTTATAAAGACCCATAGTAACCCCTTTATGACCTATAGTCTAAACTGTTAGTATCCCCGTTCATAACCCCTATAATACTCCCCTATATACCACCCTGTAAGGAGTTTAGACTATAGCTCATAATATCATCCTTGTATACTTTCCCATATGGTTCTAGGGCAATCTCATTTTGCATAGCCATCCTATAGAGCCTCGATCCTTTCGCTAAGCAACCCAGGGTTGCTGTAGCGGTCAACATCCGTCCTCCAGGCAATGCCCTTCTTGTCGATTGTGTAGTCTTTGACCTTCACGTCAGTGGGTCCCTTCTCCCTGATACCTCAACCCCTCCCCCCCCCCC
>CAJNIZ010043626.1:131963-154078 GCA_905231905.1 Symbiodinium pilosum | reverse complement strand
CCCCCCCCCCCTGTCGCTTTCCAATAGTCGGTCCAATATTCGCTACTCTTGAAAGGATCTTATAATACTTGCATAAAGAGGCATGTATGTTGCAAGCATATCAGCCTGAAGTGACATCGGTCGCCCGTGGAGAGTCAGCCAGCTTAAGCTACGTCCGCGGCAAAGAACGCAGCCGACAGCGCTCCCTTCTGCGCACAAGGGCGCTTTCCCAACCCGTGGATGCAAGTGTCTCAAGAGCGCTCTATACCCCATAATAGTTATACTAATAACAATAGTAATAGTAANNTAATGATAATGATAATGATAATAATACGGGGTCGTGAAAGGAGGGATCTCGGGATCAGCGGTCTGTAGCTTCTTTGCTACACAGCAATCATTTGGGGAAAAGCCAACATGCTCCGCGCCTCAAACGTGTCATTGAAGAAGCTCATTGCCTGCCAGCTTCAGGGTAATCTGCGATGTTTGGTACCCAAATGCTTTCGGTAAGCCCTATGCCCACATACAAGCAACATCCATGATCTAAGGGGGTGGGGCAGGGCTGGAATCTTCAGCCCTACTACTCTACACTCCACACAAGCCACCTCAGTCGCACAGAAATACAACATGGCGCAGCCAGACCTAGAGGACCCCTTGTAACTGCTTTCTTGAAACATGGGTCTCTCGTGTGCAGTCCCCATTGGTCGGATGCGGATAACCTCCCAATCCCCCGGTCGAGTACTGTGCTAAAGCACGTATTGCTCCAGCCCCAAGTGTCAACCCCAAAACGCAGAGCAGAGTCCTGAATGCCAGACCATCGATTCTAGACCAAGCCGCCAGAGTATGGTGTGGAGAACAGAGGATTTCAGCCAGCTATACAAGGAATATGATGGATGGGGTCCAGCCAGTATCCAGACTCCAAGATTCATTCCGGTACTCTCTGGAGATGATCGCCCCTAAAGCCTAAAGCATCCTAAACCTAAACCATAGGCTTACTGATCCCATAGTACCCGCCTTCAGGCCGCACGGGACCAGCTGAAGGGGCTTTGCCCTGGGCATTTGGATTTTGTTCTGAAAGTTGCAGGTACCTTTCGGGGGGGGGTCCTCAAAGTAATCATTGATCATGTGTGTGGGGTGTGTACACAAGTCCTAAGAAGGAGCCCTTTCTTTATGCTGGGACCCAGATCAGTGCAATAGGGCTTTGTAAACAAGAATACATTCAAAGGCTATTGTTGTTGGAATAAAATCAATGAAGAAGACGGCATACTGCTGGTTCATCATGCTGAAGTCGCAGAGGGCTGAGTCTAGTCCATCGACTGCAAATGCTCCGAAGCCCACCTCCAATGATACCATAAAGGAACCATGGCAAGCATGCTACAAATGCTAACCTGGTATCTCAAAACGCGGCATGAGGTCGATATGTTGTGCTGAAAAAACAAATGCCTGCATCCTAAACCCCAGCACCCAACACAAATCTTGGTACCATTTTCATGATACGTTCAAATGACCACGAACCAACCTTTCCCAAGAAATTCTAAACACAGTGCCACCATGTGGCTCACATTCACCCGCAGTTCACATGTACCCACAGTTCGGGTTATCCGCGAAGCTGTGTCATGGACGTGCTGCATCGCAAAAGAAGCTGAACGCAAAAAATAAGGTTCTCCTACAAGTCATGAAGCAATGAAAGAAGCACTCCTTCCAGTTTCTAATTTGAACTTATGCATTTTTAAAAGCATCCTTATACTCGCCTCGTTATACTTTGGGTCTTAGAGCTTTTGTACTCAAAGCCCTTCAAAGGATGGCGGGAATCCCTGTGCTGCAACCTTCGGCCCCACCCCAGATGACTCTATACTTCCATTTGCGAACTGCTTTTTAAAAGCAGAGTTCTCATCATAAACCCACCAGACCTTAGGACCTTGTAGTAGTACAAGATCCAGCTGCAAATGAAGACCCAATTCATTCCGATTAGCTTCCATTTTCGGTAGATCTGGAGCACCGTAAGAAGGGATCTACCTATCTGGGTCATCCGTGAACCCATCAGCGATTTGGGGGCACCAGCGAGTAAAAATCGAGTCTTCAACTGTACTTTACGACATCTCAAGAACCTTATTTCAGCCTTGTTTCAAGACTACCTGCTTAGATCTCCGTTTGGCTGAGCCGTCCTGAAGCATAAAGCCCCAAACCCTAAACCCTGAACTCTAAGCCCCGAACCCTGAAAGCCGGAACCCTCCCAAGAAAAAATCTTAGTTGTCAAAGTCTGGGGGGTATTCGTACTGCGCCGGAAGAAACACTTACTTGTTTCAGGACATCCCAAGGTCAGGGCTTCTGGTCTAGGATAAGGCTTCAGGGATTTAGGGTAATATTAGGGTTAGATTGGGTTCTATTGGGATAATGGAAAATAAAGTTGAAACTGCTATTTAGGGCTCAGAGTTTAGGAGTTCGGTTTTGGGGTTCAAGGCCCTAAACCCTAAACCCTAAGGCTTAGGTTAGTAGACCAGGGTGCCCGGGGCTGGTCACCACTTCTCGGGTCCGTGGCGGACACTTGGCCTGTGGCCAAGGGCTCAGAGCATACAGCTTAAAGGTCATGATAGCAAACGCAAACAGTAATACTGGCCAGAGTCAGAGTTGCTAGTAATTATTGTGTTTCTGAGAACGAGCACAAGCAATAATAATAACAAGCATAATCGGAGGAATTGCATAAACCAGAATTATACTGATTTCTGGACCTAGTTAACTTTCACGCAGTGAAGACGAGTAGGATGCTCATGCTACCCGGGATCTGTTAGACATCGATTCCCGTTTTGCAGCTCATGCTGGAACCTCATGCCAAACACAAGGCGAGGTCGAGTCTAGGGATTTGTTTTCCAACATCTGCGGTTCTGTGACCACATCTCTTGCTTAGTGTTCCTGGCGGCATCCGTGAGTCCAGGGCAAACTCATCTGCAGGCACCCGTATCTGCAACACCACATCTTTGAGACTTGCAAGACACCTTTACATCCACAAGCCCTTCACACTGTCCGCCTCCCGTTGATGTTGGAGGCCACCCTGTTCCTGAAATTTCACAGGCTCTAGATGAACACAGAGTGCACTGGCACGACGCCCTGCTAAGCTGCATGTTTATACAAAGTATATCCTGGCGATCCAACGAACGAACTTGCAGTCCGTCATTTCAATATATCATGCCTGGAGATGAAACGCGAATGACTGCGCAGGCCAGCCAACCAAGGACCACAGCTTAGGCTAAGGATCCTAAGGCCTTAAGGAGTTCAGACTTTGAGATTTCAGCCCATCTTGGGAGGCAATGTTTGGGCTTCATAAATATCATCAGAGTGCCAGCCGGACCAGGCCGTTCAGGTGAATCCGAGGTTCCCAAGAATGAAGAATCAAATGGAAAGGCTTTGGAGAATGACAAGGAACATGGCATGAAATCAGTGCTTATATGGAGTTCGGAGAAGAAGCGGACCCCTTATTTTGGAAAACTCGAGAGCCTACGTATCTCCTTAATATACAATTTGATGCACTTCAACTAGTGGGTTGAGTTTATGATCATGATCCCTGAACCCTAAACCCTAAACCCTTCAACCTTTAAGCCCTGAATGTTTTTGAGCCTCCTCGGGGCACCTTGTCTTTTCAAGCATCATTTGGAAGTTTCCCCAAAAGAAGGGGACCCCAATATAGACTCCAAAATACTATAGTCCTTATTATGGGGACCCCCAAAATAGTACCCCTGATTTTGGGAAACCCCCATCTAGGAGAGCCTGCTACCGCTGGTTTGGCTTTCGCAGTTTAAGATTCAGGGTTGACATAGCTGCAGCTTGGTTTCAGCCTTATGCCAGGGACGAGGATATTCCCCCCTCTCACGCAAACCTATCTAAACTTGAAACCTGAATTCTTAGTGCCTGGCAATCCTGTGAAACTCCCCAAGCTACCCCGCCCTCATCAGCTCATGAAAAAAGAGTCCTTGTCTTCATCCCAATCACCGTAGAGCTCCTGTATAACCTCGGACTTCCTGGGTGCGCGGACATAGCGTGTGCTGTTTGGGAAACATGTGGATGCCCAGGCAGGATCTGTCTTAATTAGGGATCCCAGAAACCCCGTTTCGGATTTCGGACATGGGCAGTTTCTGCAGAGAGCCTTGGATGGCTCCTCGACATCCAGAGTTGCGACAGAAGAAGGCTTGCACTCAGTTGCCTTTCAGAGGCAAACTTGCGGTTCGCTAGCTTCTTCAGAGACTTCAAATGCTGTTTTGTCTTGGAGTCACGCTAGCTCCTGTGAACTGCAGCCCTCACGCAGGCTGTGGATTTCAGGTCCAAGGCTTCAGCTAAGTAATGTAGGGATTGCAGTAAAGTCAATATGGAGCTGTAACTAGCAAAACGATTGCACAAGGATTGTGACCAGTGTCGTTGGTGAATACTCAAGCAGCTGTCAAAGTCATGACCCTCTCTAGCAAACCCCGGAAATTCTGCTTTCCACGCCGCTGTGCGCATTTCGGAGCCGGCCCTAATAAACTTCCCAATTCCAACGTGTGCGTCGCAACAATTGTAAGGGCATCAAGCAGAAAATTGCTCGTCCCTACTGTTTCTTCATCAGTTCTGGCATATGTAGGCATGCAGAGGTCCTTCGCAAGCCTAGTAGAGGGACTATTTTAAGTATCTCCCCAATCGTGGAAGATTTTGCACAAGGCGATGGGTCTACTTCATTTGGTTGCGAAACTGACCAAACGACTCCCAGACGCGAAGTCGTGTGTAGCTGTCTCTGCGGAAGCATTCCACCCACCTGTCATCACCTTTGTTCTTGGAAGTCCTGCTTCTGCCGAGCAGCATGTAGTGATTGTAGTTCTGATACATGGGCCCTGGTCGCAGTGGCTGTACTGATATGGGTTGAAGGGAAAACAAGCTCTGATTTCCTAAGCTTCCTTTGGGTGGTTTTGCTGAGCTTAGAACCATCTTACCTCATGCGTGACGCTCAGACACGAAAAACAACTCCTAATGTGCAAAGCCTAAGCTAACTTGAGCTGCGCCACGGGGAAATCAAAGCTTTAACTTGGACGCGTCCTGCAAGGGATCCAGGAATGCGGGGCCAGATTTGTTCTTACGATCCCCACAACATCTGTTGCGAACCGCCCCAGCAAGGAGTATGTGCCCAAAAAAATGTCGCGTGTTCAGGTAGCCGCGCTTTCCTTAAAGCACCTGCTGGCCGCGTGAGTCTAGGATGAAGATGGAGATCTCAGCTCAGAATTTGTGCGCCCTCAATTCCCGCGCAGGGAAATGATCTACAGCTTGTCTTGTGCACGAGCCTTTTGCATGCGCGTGCACGAACTGGTCATGTGAATTTCAATGGCAGCCCTCTGCACAAGCTTACCACCGCCTTGAAACAATCAAGCTTCCTACAGCCTTGAAATTCAATCCTGAAGGTCCCCCTGGATGCGAACCATCCCGCCTACAGAGTAGAACAGCATGGGCTGCTTCAGGGGGTAGGGGAGCGCGATTGTGATCCTTGGCTGCTTAAATGAAATTCTAGCTGTTGGGGTTGAGGGCCAAGCTGCCCCCAAAAAGTCTTTGGGGGGCCCATGAAAGAATATATAGGGGATATCTGGGGATAATGGAAAATAAATGGAAACTACTATTTAGGGTATAGGGGTTCTAATGCTAATCCCCGTCACCCTGATTATAAACGCCCCCACCCCCGGGGGTGTATTCTTAGCGAGAGTGGAAGCTCTCAGGAAATCGGGGTTGTGGCAACTACAGAGGAATTCTGGGGGCTCTGCAGGGAGCATGTGGTGCTAGCGGAGGCAAGTAACCTTTTCTCTGAAATCCATGTCCCTTCCACCCTAAACCCTCAACCCAAAACCATCAAAACCAGACCACAAACCCTCAACCTTAAACCCTTGGCTTCTTAAGATCCAGAACCCAATAGCCCAGGAGTGGTTCTTAAGGGCTAAGGACGTTTTATAGCAGTAGTAGAAATTCTAATAATAGTAATAGTAGTAATAGAAATTATAGTAGTAATAATGGTAATAATAGTCAGTAATAGTAGTAGTAATACTAATAATAGTAGTAAACCCCTAAATAAATTCCTTAGCATGATCCCCAGAGAATTCCTGCATGAACCAATGTTGTCCTCTAGGGTTCCTTCAAAGTATAGCTCTAAGTCTTGTGCAACTACATCATAATGTCCCCTAGAACTTGATTCTAGCTCTGTCAGGAGCTTTCGAGGCTACTGTTGGTTATCATGGGCTGCCCCAAGTTTGGGGTAAGTGGTTTGCGGTCTCGTGGTTGAAGCAGCCATTTTATGAATGAGCTTGTAAGGAAGATGCAAACTATGCTTAGAACGCCGTGCTTTCAAAGCGTCATAGCGGAGACCACACCACACGTCACGGTATCTTGTAGCATCAATTAGATTAAGCCCCCATCTCTAACAGTGACCACCGGAGATCATGGTAGTCATAAGAAGGTCTTTACATGTTCCTAGCAAATGGATAGCTACCCGAAGCATCCAGCTGTGTATTCTTCTAATTTCAACACCTTCCCACGAAAAAATCCGTTCAAAGGGTTCTGAGCTGGTAGCCTTCTTGCGGCGTTTACCTGCTGATTTTTTTTGGTACCGTGGATGACGAAGGCTCTGAAAGCTTCGAGCAGGCTTGTGAAAGCAAACTTGTCATAAACTACCTCTCCTGGAGGTCTGATGAATGTCATGACTTCAGCTCAAAATGATGATCTCACAATACGACGCGCCAAACCACTTTGCTCAAGAGACCACATTTCCTCATTCGGTCATCACAATAAGCCCTGACATCCGGAGGTCAAACTTGCCATCTGTTAGTGTGGAACGAAGGACTGGATCCCCATTGTGGCCCGTATATACTCCCCAGGAGTACAACCTTTTGTATTTGAGCTACCTAGTACTCACCAGGGACCAGACAGGCCTCAAAAACATAAACTCTAGGTTTAGGGTTTAGGCCGTAAAACCCTAAACCCTAAAAAACATCCCTGGGTCCGAGAACTCGTGTAGAAGCCGAAGTAGTACCATCGACTATTCTGCTAACATAGTTCTTGTATACCTATGTACACTACACACCAAAACCTCATTATTTTTTTAAGGCCCTTACTTACAGTGTTGATTTGGCCTTTTCAATGCGCAGAAGGCTCGTGCAACTCTTCCCACCGTCTAAAAGCGGCACACAGTCCTGGCAGCGTTGAGGGGATCAAGTCCAAGTCTAAGCTGATATCCAACAAGAGCATAACCACGTACCAAACACTGCAACTCTTGTCATTCCAGCTTTCAAAACAATCAAGACTCTGCCTCCAGATAATCGAGAACTTCAACATTCAAGCCTCCAACCAATCAAGTCCCAGTCCACTGCTCAACAAGAGCACAACCACGAGTTCTGCGTAGCGAACACTACGCCTATGGGACTGGGTGCTGCATGGGTGACATGCTGGGAGTCTCGCCAAACGTCAAGATTTCCAGCAAACGAAGCTTTTGGAATTCTGTTCCCTGGTTAATCTGGACATTGGGGGATTTAGCGGAATTTTCAGAACAGCCAAACCAATGTTGATCGTGTGTACATTTGTTGAAATCTTTGCTTTCTGAATTAGTGAGTGTTCAGGGGAGCCTCTTTATCTTACGGGTGGTTAATTATACAGGGGTTTTCTTCCTGTATTCCCTACACACCACCAGATATGTCCTTCACTTGTTGAGACTCTCTTGATGTCATTGCCATGGGCCCTTCCTCTTTAGCACAAGGTGAGCAGACCTCAGCGAACCCCCCACTTGGGATACCGTCACTACTACTTACTACTACTACGCATAATACCAAAAGTCCTGCGTTGAGCCTGAGTACCTGATGCATTAAGAACTACGGTATTCTGGTGGACCAAGGTCATGCAGGATTTATAGCATAAACGGTACGACATTGGTTACCCATAGAGCGAGTGTGATGGTGTTCGAAGGATAATATGGAAAAGAAATGAGAAACTACTGTTGAGGTCGCAGACCGAAATGTATCAACATTGGAGACCCCTGTATACTAAGCTCTTCTTTCATGAGGGCTCACCATGTTGAAAAATCCCGTGCAGCCCTTGCGAGTCCTTGTCTAGGTCCACCTTGAAAACTTCCTCCTGTTGGCTCTGCAGCATCCGCGAAATCGTTTAGAGTTTAAGGTCTAGGGTGTAAGGTCCAGCAGTCAAGGTTCAAGGTTTATAGTTTATAGGGCTTTCTATTCATACAGTATATGCTTGGTGGCGCTCGTCGCGGAATTAACCTTTGCAGACCATGCACCCATGCGTTTCCTGAAGGGTATAGCAACTGTAGACTTGTTGCATGCTTACATATCCGATGCTCTGTTTATCACATGTGGTTCTGGCAGTATGCAAGCCACTTGCGAGGTCCAGACGCTGCATTCCCCATCTTGTCTATCCCTGAGGCTGGAGGCGACTCGCATCTCACTAGAACTATACTTCAAGGCTTCGTTCTTAGCAAAACTTTCTCGGAAAGAGCGCGCGCGAGAGCTTCAGAGTGAGGATGTAGCGTGGAGTGACAGGCTTTCAAGCCGGTAGTGCTCCGCAACCAGGACAAGCTTCTTACCCACCTTTCCAAGAGGCAGGCAGAGACGATCAAAGCTTCTCAACTTCGGAATTTGGAACATGGCTCCTTTGACCTCTAAACTGGCTGACTAAGCTGGTATAAGTCACAGATGAGGATATAGGGTGTAGGGGCTGTTTGAATCCTATCCTTTTGCCACGCGAACCCCCACAATACAAGCATGGGCATGTCGAGGCCAAAGTCACATGAATCAGCAAGCAGGGCCTCAGCCATGGGACCATGTGAGTTATAGCCTAAACTCCTAGCATCCCCCTTTATAACCCCTATAATGCTCCCCTGCATAATCCCTTATAACCCTTTAAGGACTCAATCATATGGCTCACGTGCTTCCAACAACTTCTCCACAGTAGCCCCACGGCTACAACCACCCTTTCCAACAAAGTAAGGTCCACGGTGCAGAGCAGCAGATATTGAGCCTTGTTCAGACCGCTTGTACCAATCCCCTCCCCACCCCCTGATAACAACAACGGCCATTGTGGCACCAGTTCAAAGGTTCCAGTAGCATGGCTTTCTTTGGCAAGTAGGTGCAGAGCCTTTGGAATGCCGGATATTGGCAATTACCCCTACAAAACCCCTGTACACATGTATTCTAGTCCATTTTCTCTGTTCCTTTCCATTGGATTCTCCAGAATGGCACCTGTAGACCGTAAAGCCTGAATCATAGTTTCTATTTTGTTGTTCACATCTTGCCTTACTACTATAACAGCACTCCCCCTGAATGCCTATGTCAAAAAGCTGAGGTCTGTTCCTTTCTGGTACCCACGGGGTAGTGGAGGAAGATGCCCTGCGCAGGATGACAGCAACAGCAAAAGTAGAACTGTTGGAAGAATAGTGAAAGTAAGTAAAACGGCCAATACCCAGACCCCCTAAAGGTTCCAAAGAACGGAACCTCCCAATAATCCCCTAGTTTCCCCAATGTAGTAATGGCGGTTATTTTTTTGGGTGGGTTCATGTTTTGGATTCTATAGGGGGTCTGGGTAATTAGTAATAGTGCTGGTATTGCTTTCATACTTACGCTAGTCATGGCGCCAATAAAAGGCAAAGAAAGAACATATGCGAATCCTGTCCACCAACAAGACCGCCATGGCCCTCAACAGCATCCTTGCTGAAAGCTATGTTGTGGCCACTAGTGAAATATCATGAAAAACCACAGAAGTTGACATCCTTGGCTTAACGGGCTTCATGGGAAGCATGTTCGACTGCTTTGGGCTGTCGATAAAAAAAAAGTAGGTAGCTACCCCAACCCCCAAGCACTAGCTGGGCCGTGGGCAGGTAATTTACAGCCAGCAAAGAGACCTGAGTGATTGGGAACATTCTTCCCTTGCGACTCTTAAAAAGGAAATACAATGAACAACTGAAAGGTCCCATTACACTTGTTATTTATTGCGCTACAATTGCAACTACATGATCGTTTCCATAAACGACCCAAAACACGATATAGTCCTTAGTATCGGAACCCCCGAGAAGGTACCGTAATTTTGGGAAAGCCCCATACTAACATAATCCTTCCTCCCTTCAACCCTAAACCCAAAAATCCCCATGTGAGCCATTAAGTCTAAACTCCTAGTATCCCCTTGAATAACCCCTATACTAGTCCCCTATATAATCCCTGTATAACCCCCTTTTAAGGGGTTCAGACTGTAGCCTATATACCCCTACAGTCACCCCATATCCCTCCACTGCCTCAAGGAAGCTGGCCCTGTCTCGGACTGAATCATTCCAGTCCTGTGCTAGCCACGAGGTTTGAGTTTTGTTTATCGGACCTTTTCTCCAAGGCTTGCGGTCTGAAATTTAGGGTTTAGGGTTTTTTTGGAAGCCAGAGGACCTTTCCGTGTAGAGAGGGCACTGGTTCCTTGAACTTAGGGTTTAAGTAGGGTTAAGGGATAGCAATTTAGGTTGGATGCTTACCTCTAACCCCAATTACCTACAGCTTGATAGTAATTGCCCCTTCATTGGTAACCAAAACCCATAAACCCCAAACTCTGATTCTGATCTCTGAACCCCAAACCCTAAACGTTAAACCCTAAACCCAGGCAGGGAAGACATGTCCCTTTGCTGGGGTTCCCTCAATGACAGTTCCCAAAGTGTGGCGCTGGACTGGTTAAGTACAAAATCCTGCTTCCAAGAAGAGGCGCTGCAGGTAATATTCCTAAACCCTAAACCCTATAGAATCCCTATACCATCCCTTAATGCAAGCCCCACATATGTTGAGGCACCAGCACTGGTTCGGGGGCACGTGGAGTTTGCATACTTCCTTCGAAAGCTGAATGTTTGTTGAAGGGCTCGGCAACGCCTGGTCAATATCAGCTGGCAAACCCCGACACACTTGCAAAAAACAAACAAGGTGTGCCGTATACCGTATACAGCTCGCCGATCACGGCGAATCCCTGCGTAAAGAAGCTCCCAAGAAGAAGCCCAAGCAAAACACCTTGCCGAGAAACTGAGTAATTGATGCGGATCTGTGCGTAACCCTCCGACTTCCCTGGCACTCTTTCAGAGGCAAATCCGAAAGCATAGGCTTGGATGCAATGCAGACAACACTCTCGGTTCATTTTCACAAGGGTTGTTCAGGGATCAGGGGCGTATCATGTGCACCAATAATTCAATAATTTCGAAGGCCTTTGTGTGCCAGATTGACTATTCTACTCTCTTCTCGGGCTGGCTTGCATACGGAAGCTTACTGTGGGAATATAGGTTCCAGCAAGCACAACTTCACATGTCCGTGACATTACTGCTGGCCGTGTCGGTTCCAAAGCACGTTCCTGCTGACGCGCCCCAACATAAGCAATTGCAACGTTCCACATTGGCTCTTTGTTGGGACCATTTGAAACAGTGCGTTCTCCTGGCAACGTCCCTTCCAGAACGCTACAGCGAATTGTCATGAGCACCGCTGACTACGACTGCACCTTACTACGTGCAGTATAGCAAGACATCGAAGAAGGGACGGCGACTTGTGAAGCTGCTTCTGAAGCAAGAACGGGTCCGGTAGCATGGCGCTAGAGGCCAAATAATGCAAGCCACATCAGAAGCTCAGTAAATAAACACGGAATCCCCAGTCTCCCTCAACAGAAAACAAGGCAAGAGGTCAATCTCGCTGAAAGTGCAAAAGCATGGCCATACCTGAGCATCGAACCCCCCAAGTCTAAGTCGCAGCAGTAGCTCGGCCGCATTTTGAATCCTGGCATTCCCACTTTACTTTGATGCATACCTTGTATGATGCCTATACCGTCCCTTAGAATCCTCATGTCAACTCCATGCAATCCTTACCCAAACCCCGGGAGGATCTAGAAAGTAGATCCCCGGAAGGATAGGGTACCATATTTTCTTCATGTATATCAGGGGTTCGACTTTCTAGATCCTGCCTGGGGTCTGGGCAGGACACTTCCCAAAAAGCACCAAGCGGCAGTGGCAGAGGGCCGCACACAGCAGCAGGATGAGACCACCTAGGGCTCCACCGAAGCTGACCTGCTTTTCTGACAGGGACATACCCTTACCTTTCGTTTTAGGGTTAGGGTCTGGAGTTTAGGGTTTAGGGCTCAGGGTTTAGGGTTTAGCAGTTTAGCGTTTAGGGAACAGGGTTGTTAATAACGGAGAATCGAATGGAAAAGAACATGGAGAATGACATGGAAACTTGGGTTGGGACCTACTTGGGGGGACACAGGGACTTCGTAAGTATGAATATAACCCTACTACGCCATATAATCAGCACAGTTATCCCCCCCTTATTAGCCTAATTACTAAGTCCTCCTGACCCTCCAAGTACTATTATAGGGATCAGATATTGCTTACGGGATATGTACGGATTATGTGGGAATTAAATCAGGGTTATATGGGGATTGGATAGGGTTTGGGATATTACCCCCAAAATGGGGAATCATATGACAAAGAAAATGGAAACTGGGTGTATTTAGGATTTTTTGACTCAGGGCTGGCTAGGTGGAAAACCCTCGAGAAGTTTTTTAAAGAACTCATTATAAATCTGCTATGATTATTATACAGCTGTTGCTGAGTGGAGGAAGTGTCCAGGACAGGGACAAAAGGGCCAAAATCAGGGACCTCTCGAAGTGCCAAAAGCAGGCCTCAAGCCATCTTACCATCTTCCTTCAAGCACGTTCAGAACTTTCATCTTGAACATAGTCCCCTAAACCCTACTCCCTAAGCCCTAAACCCCTAGACCCTAAACCCCCAAAGGTTTATGCCGCTTGGCTTTCCAGCTTTGGGCGATGCCGGTGGGCGGCCCAGGTCAGGGACACGCCTGTAGACCCTGGAGAAAGACAGCCTCAATGGTGACTGTAGGGCTTATATTGGGGGTTATATTGGGGTATATTATTGGGGTTCTAGTGGGGTGATGGAAAAGAAAATGGAAACTATAGGCTGAACTATAGAACCCCAAACTCTATGACCCTAAGCCCCAAGCCAAAACACTTAAACCCTGAACCCTCTTGTAGGTATGTTCGAGCTCTGCTTGGTGTGCGTAAACATTGAGAGATGTTGATGAGCAGCTGCCTCACCCTTGAGGATCCTGTCGCTGTCAAAGTTCTGGGCTTCCGGGATAAGTCTCAGTATAGAGATCTTCCAGTATGCTCCAGCATGAGAGAAAACATTTGACTTTCAGAGCCCAACTCTTTTAGACTCAGGTCTCAGATTGGAGCACTTGGCCATTCACCTGCACCCGGAAATGCTTTTAGGGCTTGACAAGGAGCTGCGTGAAGGCGCTGTGGAGGGTACGTAAGCTATAGCCTAAGCTCCTAGCATCCCCCTTAGTAACCCCTATAATACTGCCCTGATGATCCCCTAAATAGCCGCTTTTAAGGACTTTTAGACGATAGCTCATCTGGAACCAGTGGCGAAACGTCGGAGCACATCACACCAAGGAACTCTGCTAGAATCCCAACCCTACAGTATCTGCTTTAAGGATTTCTAGGCTCACTCATCGCACGCACTTCGTGAAGATCCCAGACTCCCCTCACAATGATGCAAGGATATTAGCTCAGTTGCGGCAGCCTTGGCTGCAGGCCTAGTGCCTGTGTTGAGGCCAGACAGTAGTTGCGCACTATTGCACCTGATTGTTTTGCTTTGGCAAGTCGAGCAGCTAACCACCTTCACTTTCAGATGTGCCCATGTCTGTCGGAGACGCGGATATTGGGCGAAGCTCCGGCGAACAGCACCAAGCGCAAATGGCCACCGTGCTGGTTGCTGCTAGGTATGCTGCGGGCCCAAGAAGGGATCCAAGGTAGTTATCGAAAAGGAAAATCTCGGCCATGTGGCAAAGCAGAAAGACAGCTATTGAGACGAAAACAATGCCCGCAGACAGCAGGAGATCACAAAACATATTGCCAGCCCAGGCCCGCAGCCGGTGCATTAAGCGCAGCATAAGGAAGATGACACATGGCATAACTGCCAACCAAGCCGCCAGTTGTCGACACAGCTCTGCTAGCTTCTTGCCTTGTGGGGCATCTGCCACACCATCCAGACCACGCCAAAGAACAGGCACTGTCGCCGAAACAAAGTAGAAGTAGCGGGTAGTGTTGTTTCTAAGCTGGTGAGCGAGGGTTACCCGGACCTCAGTTTGCACCACTTTCTCGAAGTTGGAGACTGACCCAAACCACGAGACAATACATGGCAGAAGGATACTTCGGTCACAGAGTCCTTGAGGATGATCATGCTGGCAGCAGGCACTGAGGCTGCCATCCAAGCTAAATTCACAGGCCTGCTGCTCCATGGCATCAATGGTGCGCCAATATCTGCGCACTGCGTACGACAAAGGAGTCAGACACAAGATGCAGAGGGCTAACAAGAACAAGCTGTTTATGCCTTTGAAAAGGTTCCCGAAGCCTCCTGAGTAAAGAAAAGCAATGATGCAAAAGGCAAAAGGGCATCCCAGCAGTACCGCACCCAGAAAGGGTGTGCAAATGGTGAGGCTAGGCTTTGTGCCAGCTCTCCGGCTGTGCAGAAAGGCGCTTAGCTCGAACATACACCAAAGTCTGCGCACGAATGTGGGGTCCCAAAACACAAGCATGGACATAGAGTGCTTCAGGACGGCGCCCAAACTAACTATGCCCTCAGCTTTCGCTGTCTGGTCAACTTGGTTTATGCAGGCAATGTCCAGAAAGATCAGCTTGTTCCGGCGCGACAGCGCGAGAGACGTGTAGTACGCTGCGCTGCCAGATAGTAAGCACTGTTTGGGGCCCAGTGAGCCAACGTGCAGAGGAGGCACAACATCCACGAGCACGAGGGCACACGCGAGACAAGCAATGAGAATGCTGGCGGCGAAGGCAAAAGAACCATGGTTCAACATCAAGGCGTTGGGGAACTTTGTCCATGCAGCAGATTGCCAGCTGTGGGACCAAAACTCGTCGATCGTGATCGTAACTTCGCTGAAGCTGTGCAGAGTGTCCAGTTTTCCACGCGCCCAGAGCCAGGGCATACCTTGCAAGATTCGGTGCAGCCGAATTCCTCTCACCACATCAGGCCGCACAGCCCTCATAGAAGCTATAAGGTTGATGTAAGGAGCAACCAGGGTTTCAACGTTGTCCGCAAGGGTGGCTTGGTCAGATTCATCATTTTCATCAGCGGAGCTGCCAATCAAGGTTTCCAATCCGTTGGCCGGCATGGCTAAAGGCGATAGTTCCCACAAGCACAGCTATGAATGGACCATAAAATGCTAAAACCTAAGCCTTATAGCCCTGTCTCACTGAGACAACACAATTTGGGAAGGTCTGTGATTCTCCATTGGATGGGTATAACATCTTTGGAGCTGCGAGAGCCTTAAATTGACCAGTGCTTGGAAGTACGAGCCGCCTGAAACTGCAAGATTAAACAGCTGCTCCAAGGAACCTCCGTTCTGGGTTGCTGTTGAGGAAGTTAATTTTAAGCTACCATAATATAGGTATAGAGTACGCAATAGGGTTTCCTTATTATCGCGGCATAAATTAAGTTCCCTTACAACAACCCAGAATCCCGAACCCAAGCTATGACCGAAAAGTGTGCCCCTTGCTTGCAGGAATTGGAAATGTTGCGCTGAGGCCATGTTATCGCATCTTGTGAGCACTGAAAGCTACAGTACAATGACAATAGCAGTTTTGTACAATGACAATGAACCGAAGGCATGATCACACTGCAGCACGTCTATCCTCGCCCGCTACCATGCCATTTCCGCAGTTTTTGTCAGCTTTTCAAAGCAACTTTCTAGTAGGTCCGCCCTTTAGTTCGCTTGTACTGAATTTAATCCCTTGAAGCCCCTGAGCTACTCCACGGTACCCCCATGTTGAGAAACTGCCATTTTGCTTTATCACTTCAAGCTTCGCGCCTTCAAGTGGTAGGGCTGTTGCAGCAGCCAGCGGCATGCGTGGCCTCGTCATGCGTGACTCTACCTCTCCTTGAACTTGGTTGAAATTGCACTTGTAGCCATTATCTTCAGGAACTCCCTTCAAACCCAGATCCTGCTTCTGTCTTTCATCATGACCCGTTTGGGCAGGAGTCTATGGGTCGGGCTTTGGTCGGGACGGAAGGGACCGCACTGGGAAGCAATGAAAGGAAATCTGGGATGTGTGGCTCAATCCAGTCCTGTAATAGCCCAGCGTTTTCTAGATGATCTCGTGGACAAATGCCTCTCTCTAACAAACATGAAGCAGTGGCACCAACGAGAAAAGTGAACGTGTCACACATGAATAAGCATTCGTAATTGTGCACTCCACACGATGTACTTACAATAACTTGTGACCGCCATGTCCTGCAAAGTTATGCGGCAAACGTCAACGAACTCCTGTGCTACGTCGGAATGAAGAGGCATGAGACTTCAAACTTGTGTTGCGCATCTCTGGCACTCCCTGATCATCAGCCAGGCCTAAGCCCTAAACACCATGCCCAAAACTATTGGGTTGCTGTTAGGCGACTTAATAACTAAGTACTATAATGATTTAATATATACCCGTTATATCCCGTTATATGGTAGCTTAAGTTAACTTCCCTGACAGCAATCCAGACTACATCGGAGCATCCCCAACCTGAATCCTATACGCCTTCCCTACACCCTAAACCCTAGTTTTGGGAGACCCTAAATGCAGCCGAATGAACCCCTTAACCTAAACCCGAACTTTGGGAAACCTTAAATGCAGCCGAATGAACTTGTCTCAACTTCTGAAGGGCTCCCGCAGTCCGGCACAAGGCTGCGCGTCTCTTCCGCGGAGTCAGTTCTTAGCCCAGATCCACACAGGTACTACGGGGGGCCTAAATAATTATATACTACTATAATTTCGAGGTCCCTTTGAGGTACCATATACTATAACTATACAAGGAATATGGAACCATAATATTGATAATTATTTCGGCCTCTATATTACCCAGATTTGGGAGTTTCCCTGCATGTGTTGCTAGAGAGACCCTCCAACTTCAACAGGAGCTGCCAACGCAGCCAACACCACTCCAACCCCTACCATTCAACCATGACAACCACGAGTAATGCCACTATTCTTACCGTAAATATGACTATTCTTATGAGTATTATTACTACTATTACGAATTTATTAATATTGTGACAAGCACTTGTTAGTGAAGCTGAGTCAGAGCTCTTGAGTGTGGTTCCTGCAGGGGATGCCACAGGACCGGCATTTCCAACACCCAAACCAGGTTTGCCCAAATTGGGGTGTCCTTATCTGGGAAATCCTACGACTCGGGTTACTTGAGAAGGTTTCGGCATGAGCTCCATGTTTATGCAAATGGTAGCTTCATGTAGCTTCCCAAAATGGGGGGACCCCAATAATATAGACCCCAAATACAGTGATTCTTATTAGGGATTGCTTTGGGGTGCTGGTACAGCCGACGTACCCTAGACTCAGAACTCTGTACGATATAGCTACATGAACCCTGGAAGAATGAATTCTGACGCGGTTTAGGGTTCAGGCTCTGGGGTGTAGGGTTTAGGGCAGGTCAGAGTCGCTGCAGAATGGCACCTGAGCCGTCACGTCAGCCCTCGCCTTCTGTGTGTAGTGGAGGCCCAGGCTTTGTCGTCGTCTAGCTCTCGCCGCAAGGCTCAGGCTTTGTCGTCGTCTGGCCCTCACCCGCAACTTCAGGCCTTGTCGTCAGTCGTCAGTGTCGTCAGCCCTCGCCCCCTGTGTCCAGTGGGGGCTCAGGCTTTGTTGCATGCGTCGTGACTGAACATCCTGAACAAGCTGACACTTTGGGACTTCTTTGTCTCAATGATGGGGAGCTTGGAACTTACAACGCAGCTTACAACATGAGGCGAGGGGTTCAACAGCTAGTCAGCGTGAGATACTGCAGAACAGCCATGAGCAATTGGTCATGGCGGTCAGTGCTGCAAGCAATGGCTTTGATTATTGCGCACATCAGGGGAATGCGGACTAAAGGCTGAGATTCCAACATACTGCAGAACAGCAATGAGAGATCTGCATGTGACATCAACGCCTCTGATGCCTCTGATGACTCTGGCAACTCTGGCAACTCTGGCAACTCTCGCAGCTGAAGAACTGCGCCGCGGTAATGTCCATGTATCACTAAAACGGAAAGATGCCAACTGAAGAGACCGCCACAATGCACCAAGGTACCGTATACCATAGTCAAAAAAAGAACCCAGGGCTACAGTTACAGTATTCGTAATCCTTGAAACCTTTCGAAACTGCCGCCCAGCAACCCTGACTCAACATCCGCAGAGCCTTGGCTAGGTGGTTTTCAGCTGCCTGCTTTCAGAAAGTAGGGGCCCCCAAAAAAAGAATCCTTCCAAGGAGCAATCCTACAGAAAGGGACCACACATGCTTGGAAGCACCGAGCTCAAAGCAAAAAGAAAATGAGCTCCACTGCCCATCTTCCTAGTGGAAACTCCAGGAGCCTGACGAATGTTCTAACAGCAGTTGCCTCCTGGGATTGGAGCCAGAGAAGTTAAGACGTTGCATGGGAGAACCCAACCCATCCGTTTCAGGGGTTCCAATCCAGCGCAAGTTGGAGTACCAAGTCGAAGCGCCAAGACCAGAACCAGGTACCGCCTGCATCGATATAACCACGAGACGTGTGGAGAAGCAGGTCTGTAAAACAGGAATTATCGTGGGGAGGTTCAGAAGATAGTCTAGATTCCTGACTCTGTAAACAGCCTAATACGTTACAGCGAACTCAAAACAGCTTGGATGATGGCTCTACCTCCAAATCGCACCAGCACAGGGAATCTCAGAGCCGGATTGAGCAATCCGTTCCTTAACCGAAGCTGCATAAAACCCCAATATAAATCCAATATACAACCCCCATAGAATTATTATAGTAGTTACCATGTTCTTTTCCATTATCCCTATATATACCCCATATAAAACCCCAAGGGCTCTACCGTGGTCTTTAGCATGCCAGGTGACACCCACACATGCTCTCTCTCGCCGAAGAACGTGCAGTGGCTGGCGAAATCGGATCAGAGCTGCAGGTATCACTGGTACCTTTGCCTCACACAATTTAGGATGGGTTGGGCTTTGGAGTTCAGGCCTTCTGCCGTGCAGGCGCTTTGAGTGGGGGTCCCCTGACATGTGTTCCCTGAACTAGGCAAGTCCTTGCCTTCCAGCCCCCAGACAATTCCTGTACAATCTTGGCACAAGCCTGAAACTTCAAGCCCCAGCCCTCCAAAGCCCGACTCTCCAATCCTCAAATAACAAAAGAAATAGTAAAAGTAGTCATAATAGAAGTAATACTAGTAATGATAATAGGAACTAATAATAGTACCTCAATCCCAAGGTCTCAGCCCTCAACCCTTCGGCCCTCAAGCACTAGACCCTCAGTATCGCAGGCCGCGTGCCTTTCTCTTCCAGCTCGCGCATCACTTTGTCAGCAGCGTCTGGTCGAAGGCAACGGTGGAAGAACCAGTGGAAGAACCTCCAGACATTGGCGCCAGAGGGGTTAGTCTACATTAATTAGTGTCTAGAAACCATAGTGGGTTGTCATTGCAGTAGTCCTAAGAGAGATACTGCCCCTGAAGGGACAGGATCACTCCTAACAATCGTGCACTGATAGCCCAATAAAACATAGTCTGGTAGTAGTAGAGTGAATAGAGTGAATCCTGGCAGACAACCAAGAAAAGGCGGGACTTTGCATGCAAACATAGGCTGGCAATCATGGGAATCACGACAGTAAAGCAGGAATGGGCACGTTCCGGGTTGTGGTCTTTAGCTTGCGTTGAATTTTACCACGGTTCTCATGGATCTCGCGCCGCCTGCATATCCACTTTCTATTCTTTAAAACATCCAAGTAACAAGCTTAGTACTCTCGCATGCCATGCTCCCTACCGGCTACATGCGCGTGCCAGAATCCACAAGAAGCAACATCCCCTCATTCAGGGGTTGTACGTCTGAGGGCTTAGGATCCACAACGAACCCCTGAAGGAGGGATCCCGATCCAGCTGTTAGATCTGAGGATCAGCCCGCACACCCTAACCGTTGTCATTCAGCCCTACCTGGACCCCCAAAGTAGGTAAAATAATCGCCCCTTAAAACAGCCCAAAAGGGCTATTATTCTACATGCTTTTGGGGTTCAGGTATGAGCTACAGTCAATAAGTCCCATATAATTCATGGACACGGGCTGCTATTCGGAAAAAATAGTTTTTCAGAATACCTAACAACCAAAGGGACCGTATGTCCACCCTTCACGGTCCCTTGGCGATCCTAATGTTGACAGCACTTCACATAACGCCCCAAAACAAGGTCCGGGCATGAACCTCTTTCTGCCAAGTAGCATGTCGTAAACCAGCACGGCAAGCCTTGTGGGGCCCCTGAACCCTAAAACGCTAAGCCCTAAACCATCCTAAACCTCTAAGCCCTACACCCCTAGTATGATGCCATTTAGCTTGATGAAGTGGGTAGAGCCTTAGGGTCCCCGCATTCTCAGAAACCTCTGAAGATGGAGATCCGGCTGGGTTTTCCTGAAATTGGCTGCCCTAGAGAGCGCAAGTGTGCATATATGTAAATGTAAGCCTACATGTATAAATATAGACAGAACATTTCCGACGCACCCTCTCTCCCTATGTATATATATACACATATAAATGTACCAAACATATATAGTAGAGGTATGCATACATATGCCATATGTACATAGATGTACATAATCTAGAAGTCGGATCGGACTTTGCTTCATGGTAGAACGGACCTGCATGTTGTGAAGTTCTTTGCGCCCGGGACAGTTGATGAAGTGTCAGCAAGGGAATAGGACTACAGCGAGACAGTGGGAGGAATGCAACTCCCAGTTCGGCACCCAAAATATTTGTGTTATTCTCAAAAATATGGGCCCTTTTGGTTCTGGATTTCATTCCGGCACCTACTGTTGAGGGTTATCAAAATGAAGCCCTACTTTTAGGAACTGTCCATATATGTGTATATGTACATGTTATATGTGTATATATACATGTTACCCGCACATGTTCACCAATATTCCTGAAAACCATCATCATACACACTCAGCGAGATTAAAAAAACCTCAAGTGCAACCCTAGCTCGTCTGTGATGATACCCAGCACAAAAAACCTATGAAGGTCCTCCAAGAGATTCCATATTGTCAGTTTGAGAAGCCCCTGCGCACATGGACGATATGTCTCGCCCACGAAGCCCGAAATACAATGATGGCAACATGATCGTCAATTGGATGGTCTGGGGAGACAAGCCAAGAGTGCGGAATGTAGGGAAGAAGTCCCAAGACTGCCGTGGGGCAAACCACGAAACCCTAAACCCTTGTCTCCCGCATGCTTAGCTGGGCGTAGGAGCCGGTTGGATTCTAGAAATTGAAGGGGTCATTGCAGGGGATTACATGGGACAACTACATGGTGTGCGTCGCAGTGCCGCCCGTGGCACAGTAATTCACCGCACTTCAGCCACGTACATAGATGCATTTCCAGCTTCCAAACCCAGTAGGTAGGTAGAGCCCTCAACATCCGTAAACTCCTCTGCTGCTGGGTGGCGGGATCACGAAAATCATGATGAAGAAGTACGCATTGCGGCTTACCATGTGCTCTGGCACCATGTACATATTCCTTGGAGGCTACAAGAAAACAGAACTTCCAACAATCAGGGAATGGTAATGGGATGCATAGGGAAGCCAATATGCAGTTTGCACAAGACCTGAGCTCCATCATGGTTTTGGGTTTAGCGTCAATGGTACCAATACTGAGTATAGTCGTCGCATTCACGTGTGGAGGGTTTCCCCCCTAAACCCTAAACCCTAAACCCTATAGGGTTTCCCCAATGGGAAGGGTACAGCGGCTTTGTGTTCGTGCTTGGTGTTGTGGGCCATCCTAAGTTGCCATGGTCCCAGGGACCGAGAATCCCAAAACGCCCTCATAGTAGAGCCCAAAGATGCCGAAACACTATTGGTTGGATTGGGTATATATAGGGATAATGGAAAAGAAAATGGAAACTGCTATAATATATTGGGGTATATATAGGGATAATGGAAAAGAAAATGGAAACTACTATTTAGGATTTGGTGTTGAGGATTTAGGGTTTGGTGTTTTGGGCTTGGGATTTATGACTTAGGGATTGCATTTAGGAGTTG